>JAIPRK010000845.1:31933-125463 GCA_025469195.1 Chaitophorus viminalis | reverse complement strand
GTGTGTGTGTGTGTGTGTGTGTGTGTGTGTGTGTGTGTGTGTGTGTGTGTGTGTGTGTGTGTGTGTGTGTGTGTGTGTGTGTGTGTGTGTGTGTGTGTGTGTGTGTGTGTGTGTATATGTGTGTGTGCAAGTGTTTGTGTGTGTATGAGAGTGTGTGTGTGTGTGTGTGTGCACCGTCACGGCTCATGTCTGCTGCTATCGCGGGCAGCAAGACACACGCACACATACGCGCGGACGCGGACGCGCACGCTTAAACCGTCTGGCGTGTTAGGGTAGGTCTGGATCCGGGGAGCAGACGGCGGGATCAACGCGCCCATCCCGACCTTCGAGTGACCTCATTCGCGGCGAATCGACGCCAAGCCGACGCCAACACCCTGGGAATACGTCGTGCTGTCTTTGTTCCGAAAATCCCTCGCAGCCACCGCCGCCGTCATTATAAACCCTCGCCCGCCCATCCGGTCGTACCGCAGAGCAGCTTCCACGCGACCGTCGCCGCCGTGTGCGCTCGCGTTTCTCCTATATTAAAACTCCCAGACGTCTGCTGCGTATACGGTTACCCGCGCCCGGCCGCCGCCGCCGTCGCCTTTATTTTTTCGGCGGCCAAGTGCGAGCGAGTCTCCTCCGTACCACCGGGATAATATTCCATGTACGTCATGTGTGTGGCCCGTCTGCCACCCCGCCGCATGTCACTGGTCTCGGCGGCGGTCGTGTCGCATGTATACGCAGCCGGCGACAATAATAATATAACATAGTATAATGGCGGTGGTAACTTGTACGATACGGCAATGGCTGCAGACGACGACCGCTGCGGATCGCGGGGGACTGCACCGACCGTTGCGGCGGCGGTGGGTCAGGGTTGAACGACCGAACACGACGGTTCGTGCTATAAGGGTCACGGGTTCAAATTTTGGCTTTCGTGTGATGCGGGGTGGTTCGGGGTGACCAGACTGTTCCCCGAATCCCAAGCACTCCCTTTCCGACGACCCCCTTCACCTTGCTCTTCAAGTGACTCTCATACGCACAATCGACGTCTGTACTTATATATTATATCTATATGTATTTATATAGGTATTTATAATATATATATATACGTAGGCGATGGATGGGCGAACTCCCACGCACGTATTCCTGTGAATTTATACTTTGTTTTGTTTCGCGTTATTAGTGTATTATATATTTTTACTATTCAGTTCACTTTTGTAGTAAACTTATATATGTATATATATATGGCGCACGCGTGTATACATTTTACAGCGTTTAGTTTTAATAGGTACTGCAATGCATGTAAACGATTAAAATATGCCGCTGGTGGATTTTCGTCCCATGTAAAACCGGACCTATTAAGGGTCGGCGACGTGAGGCACGTGGGATTTGGCGTAGGCCAGCGACAACAATATAATGAAAAATTTATATTACATACATTTATGATAATAAAAATAAGCAAACGTTCGGCGGAAGCCTAAATTACGTGCGATTTATATGCGGTAGGTGCGTGTGTTGTGTGAGGTAAAGGAAGAAAACGATTATCGAAAACCTTCGAAACATATTTTATATAATGTACTTAGGTATATATTTATTATAAATTCATCATAATTATCATCGTCGGTAAGTACGAATTCAATTAAGTTTATGAACACATTGTTTATCGCAATATTGGTTACCAATACATATCGTATCCTGTTCACGCTGTACAATATAATAATTTATTAACATTTTTTAATTCAAAAGCATGTACTGGACAGGTTTTTATTTGTTTTTATTAATTACTCACACAGTATATTATACAATTCTTGTTGTGCCAATATTCTTGTTATACGCGCGAAAACCACTAATAAGTATTTTTTTTTTCATGTATTATTATAAATTATTCTCGAAATATATAATGCTTCAAAGTATATGTTTGTATCTCTTATTCGGATAATGATTCGTTTATTAAATGCGTCTACTAATTTATTACTACAATAATTATTATATCTCATTGGAATAATATTTGCAAATTCATTCCATATAAATTATACAAGCACATCTGAAGTAAATAACATTACATAGGATCAAATATTTCATAGAATACATGGAAAATTAATGTTTTTAATATTATCAAACTTTTAGTTATGTTTTTTTGCTGTTTTTTGGAATTAAAAAAAAAATTGCTCAGTACATAATATATATTAATTTAATTATAGCGTTAAAGTGTTATTTCAATAATTGTGAAACAATGAAAAACCCTATCATATTTCTCTAGAACGTATTGTATCGTTGTACGTATGATGTTACCGTAGGTCAAGTATGAATGTTATTTTTGTACGCTAGTATTTCAATACTCTGTAGTTTTATATTCAAAACAAAACTAAGAATGTCTTGTTTTATAATAATATATTTATTTTACTATTAACTCATGAGTATTAAAAATTAATTATAATACCTAGTGATAGTTCATTCTATTAAAATTATTAAATATACCTAAGTTATTATCAATTTCTATGTTATAATTAAATACATTTTATGAAAATACTTAAAACAGTTGATATTATACCAGTACCCCAATGTAACTTATAATTGTATTTTGAAATAAAATAATTTTTTATTAATACTTTCAACATTGATGACATCCTCTCAGTAAACCACCCGACTTATACACAACTAAATCCAGTTTTTTAAAACCTTCTTTTTAAAAATATTTACCATAATTGTATTAAAAAACCTGCACTATTATAATTGTATACTACAAGGTTCTTAAATAATATATTTTATAAGTATAAAGCTGTCAGTTAAAAGTTGTTTTTTAATTTTATATTTTTATTATATTTTAAAAGAAAAATGTAATTACATTATTACACTAATTATTATTTAACATTATATTAATAAAAATAATAATATTTATGAACATTATAAATTACTATATTAATATTTAAAACCAATTACTTTGAGTTTTTTTTTCATGTTTTTATTATATTATGTAGATAATTGATACAATGCACATTCAAAAAAATGTATGCCTTATATAACATTATACACAATCCAAATTTATGAGATTACATATTTTGAAATTGTAATTTACAATTTTTTAAATCATAAAAAGCTATAAATTACAACTACTTTATTGTTTGTATTAAATAACATACATTAATAATAAATAATAATAAACCAAATTATCACATCACACAGTATCCCACTTAGTAATAAGACTTACATTATTTCACATTAAAATTTAAAATATTCATTGATTGATTCATTAAATTTGTGTGCGTAAAAATAATCTTTATTAACCACTTATAATAAAAACGGCCAAAATAAACAAAAACTTTCAGGGTAATTGAAAATAAACAGAAGAACAATGAAATTAAAGAATGGAAGCCCAAGTGGTTTCCAATTCTATTCTGACAATAATATGTTCGTTTGTAAAAATGTTCTCTCTGTTTGGCTTCTTTCAAACATCATATCGGCGTATACACAATATAAATACTATATATACAGTTGTCCAAACCTGTCAGTAGACTTTTTATATAAGAACATTTTATAGGAATATCAAACGCCTTTTAAAAATTAGTCGTTTTTTTAGCCATGTTATATGTAGTTAAAGAAATATATCAAAATTAATTCGTAGAGCAAGATATTTGTCAAACCAATTATATCATACTCAAATTTTAATATATACATATATATATATATAATAACTAATAGCCCTTCGAACTGTAAAAATTGATAGTTCATGAAAAAACTAGTAATAATAGTATGACAACATTCACCTGTAACACATACTTTAGGACGAAAAAAATATTAATGTTAGTCTTAACGAATTGTCTAAATCAAAGGTTCAAAACATATAAATGCATAATAACAAATCCAAGATAAAATCAAATTTTCAGGTAATATCAGAAATAATAATAAAAAAAGAAACAATGCGTGAAAAAGGACAAAACCGTTTACGCGTATTTGCGCACGTTCGCATCATTAATGTAATAATGTGTACATGTGTAATTATAGTGAATTGGTGAAAATTGCTATACCAAGCAAAACGTTTGTATATCTAATATCTACACGAAAAATAGTAAAAAATAATATAATTATATTAAATCATACGTATACTTAGTACCATTTTACATAATATTTGAATGATTAATTTTTTGTGTTTATATTGCTATAAAAATTATTAATCATTTTTACATATACATATAACAGTGTTATATTACATACATATTACTCGTAAAACATTCATTCACTGTCTATATTTTATCATGTTTATTAGATTAATTTATTGTGTTAGGCTAGGTTAGGATAAATGATAAACCAGTAATAAAAAATATATAAGAATGCAATAATAAATTACTATAAACAATTATTCTTATTAATCACTTTTTAATTTCGTAGGATAGCGTATTGATGTTTAAACTAGCATGGTTATAACAACTGTTATAGTATTATATAATGACTTAAGTAAAAATACGAATTGTAAAATAATTTAGATCACACACTGAACAAAACCTCGAATCATTGTCACTTCCTTGAAAGCGACGCATATTGATATAGACTATTGGTGCGGTGTCGAATGTATGGCACGCGTGTTGAATATGAAATACTCGTATGGCCAAATTTTGAAGGCAAGCAAAACATTTCTTATTTCATTCTTCAGTATTGTAATTGATGAAAAAAAAATTCCTACAATTCCCTGTATTATATCTAAACAATGACATATGTAATATGTTCCATGCATGTATTATGTATATAAAAGTGAACGTCATAAAATGGCTATATAATAATTTCTTAACAGATTTCCCCTCTCTAAAATGATATATGTACTGGCACGTGGATTTTTTTAAGAGTTTAATGACAAGTTGTTGGCACGTAATCCAAAACAGTAAAAATGTTCGCCATTTCTGATAAAGAGGTACGTATACTTATTATTTATATATTATACAATACTTATCCAATAAACATCTTCATTCTTTAGAATACAACATGATTTGAATTTTCATGTTCTTAAAAATGTTAATTGGATGGGGAGAAAACCTATTCCAAATGACTGTACCGTTGCGGGCTAAATTACTTATTATGTAGTTACTAGTTAGGGCCAGCTGCCTATGGTACAAAATGTGAATCTAATACCTATGTTATAATTTATAACTGCCCACCTAATTTACAGTATCGTGGTTGATATATTTCATAGTTCACTCGGATAAGTTATATGCTATACGATCTACCGTGTTATTATATTAGTATGGCTAGGATTTTGTAGTTTATAATTTTTCTTTTTTTCGTAGTACATTATATTTTCCAGCCCCGAAACTTTAACTACGATTTATAAATAGTTTTGGTCGAATGAATGGTACAATAAATATCGACAAAATGTATATAATATATGATCATAAAGTAAATTTTTTATTTCTAAATATAGGGTAACAAACCAAAGACTTTTAACTGTAAATAAACACATCTATAGTTTAGGCAATTTTATTGTCTTTAATCGAAATAAAGTAAAGAGTGGTCTAAATATTTAATAATTTATGCCTAGTAATGGTTGACGAACTTATGTAAGGTTTACTCTAAATCAATTATAATTTGCATACGAATGTAAAAGTTAAGATAGTACAACACTGTAAAAACTTAATATTGCAGAAACCTATTCAGTTGACTTATCTGAAAACGATACATTATTTGAGCAAATGGTTCTTCTTATTCATTTGAGTGATAACTAAGTAAGGAATCGTACAGCTATGCAGGTTTTATCATTTAGAGTGGGCCACCAAAACTTACAATTCCCTGACGGTAAAACATTCATAATATGAATATAAATTAATGTAAAATATGTACATTAACATCATTATCTATTTTATCAGTAGATATGAAATCACATAGAAGAAGACAATATGTTAATTAAAATAATACGTGTAAAATATTATATTGTAAACTTATCTAAAATATAATAATTATCATTTTATTTTTTTTAATGGTTTTTTTTTATAACATGTTTGCCGTATGGTCATATAATATGTTAAAATGAATAAAAATAATTTACATAACATGCAACTCGGCATTTGAGTCATTGTACCAAATAAATTATGTATAACTACATTTCAATATGACAAATATTTGCAATAGCTATTCGGTATGTTAAATTATAATATAAACCGGTGTTTAATACCTATAAGTATTTTATTTTTTATACATTTTTTAGTTTTTCTTGGAAATCAATTTCACAAGTCAAAAATCTATTTGTATATGATAAAATATTTCAGTTATTCAAAGCAGAATTTATAATTTAAAATAGCGAAAAAACTAAAATAAACTATAAATAATTAATAAGAATAATTTTCAACATTTAATGTTTTAACTGCATACGTATATTAATTACTATTTACATAAATCATAATATAGAAATCAACATAAACAGAATTTTCAGTTCAGATAAGTTTTAAACAATTTAATTTATGTATTAATTGATTTTATAAAAATGTAAAACTGTAAAAGAACGTATAAATAAAATACCAAAAATGTCTAGGTACATGTAATAATATACTTCCATTTTTCAATGAATATTTATTTAATTGCAAACATTATTTAAACATTATTGAAAAATCTTCAGACCAGTTACTTATAAATATAATATAAAAATAAATATAAGTAACAAAATTAGTCAGTGTTTTACCTGTAATTTGTACTTGCATAATAATTTAGTTTAATCTCAACATAAATAAATGTGTGTTGTATTATGTGATGTATATATTAATATCTACACAAACAACATAATTTGTAAAGCTCTAATGAGAAAATTTAATTATCTCACTCAAACATTTTATAAAATAATGACTTGCCATAAATGTTGATGCATTTTAAAGTCTAAATAATTTATAATTAATATTAATAAAAATATATGCTATCATAAAGTTATTAATATTGATAATTGGTATTAAATATTAATAATTAATCAACAGAAATTTCTTTTTCCTATGTAAGATGCATTTAAATATATTAAAATTTATTTAAATGACAATGATTTGATTAATATTCTAATTAATATCGAGAAACGGGATCGTTATTGAATTTATTGATGAAAACTCTTCAGATATATTTTAGTCAAGTATTATTTTTCGCTAAATTCTTTTATTAAATAATGAAATATAATAAAATTACTCTTAACCACAGTATAATACATTCAATATTTAGGATACTGTGTAGGTATGGTTAAAAATATATGCATAAAATATTTTACACAACCACCTAATAGACTTACAGATTTCAAAAGAAATAAATCTTCAGATTAGAACCGATATGTAAATAAATTATAATGTTTTAATATAATTATATACATTTAAATAGTTGACTTTTAATGTTAAATTTAGAAAAATTTGTTTAATTTAAAACTTTTATTTTTCATGTCATAAATAGATATGTTGTGGAATAATACTTATATATATATATATATATATATATATATATATATATAAATTGTTATTATTTATTTTATGTAAAAAAATTCTTTCACGTATGTACTTACCCATATTAAATATTAAGAAATTTAAATTTAATTTTGATACAATTCATTATGAAGACATAACAGGTTGTATACTTTTTATTCAATACATTAGGTTTTCTTATTTTTTCCACATTTAAAATGTTTATGATCAACTATTCGTGGATCATTAGCGTATTCTTAATTAACGTTCAGTGTAAATCTCACCAGTGTATGATTAATTATCATAGTTTTTGTTGGTTTTTATTTCATCATTAGATTAAGTTTTGGTGGTATATACAAGCTTTTTCTCACCTTAAAAATCCGCTATACAAAACAACTATACATACAACATACAACAAATAATGCACTAGGGAACACGTCTAAAAGATAACAAACGATAATAGTATAGTGTTTTGTGCAATAAATCTGGGCTTTGTTTCATCCGATAGGTAGGAATATTTTTTCCAAGCGTAGAAATTCGACTGGCGTAATTTATTTATTCGGTTATTATACACGAATTGATGCATCCGTAGAGAAGGTTCGGAATAGTATATATATATATATATATATTTTCACTGGTATATTGTTCGCTTACTGCCGTGTGTCGCCTAGCTGTTGCAATATTATCCACACAAATGTCTGTACATTTATAAGTTATCGGTGCACAGAGCCACAGAGGTGCCTGGTGCGTGTATAGTAATATTCACGCAAATAGCGTGGATGAAACTGTAACCATCGTCGTCGTCGTTATTGTCGATCGCATAAAAGGTATTGAAAAATTCGATCGTCTTGAAAACACGCAAAAATAGAAAACATAAAAGAGAAAGGTCGACCCTCGTGTCTTCTACTAGGCACAGCCGTAACTTACGATGTAAAATATTGCTACATAAATAATATCGCAAAAATAAATTATATAAGCGTCTAGATTATGATGATCGCGACAATAATGTAATGTACAGTGGCGAATTTCGAACGACTTTGTCGGTACGGCGTCCAAAAAATGAATAAATCAAATACACAAACATATATAAATATTTAAAACACCACCGTATATTTTTATAGGACTCTTATTGAAACAAATATTATAATATGCGCTATATACATTGTACACGGTATTGCAAACGTTTCGTAAAAATTCGCCATAATTAACGCACAGCAACTCGAGATGAGTAAAAATTCATGAGATTATCTCAAGACCTGCTCCTCCGCAAATCCATTGCTGCCTTGTATACAAATATTTAATAATATTAACCAACAAATATACACACGCCACACATAATAATATATATATATATATATATATATTCATGAAATCATGATAATATATAATAATATGTATAGCAGCGTTATGTTATAACATACAGTGACATTGGTATACTTTATAACACTGGGAGAAATCGATTTGCATGCGTGTTGGGGAGAGAGGGGAGGAGAGAGAGAGAAAGGAAAGAGAGAAGAAGAGTGAGGGACGGTAGGAGGAGAAATAAATGGCTCGGAGGGGAAAAAAAAATTACTGACGACATAAACCGTATAGCTCGCATTTTCGCATATAGGCCTGCCGCCGCCGTCAGTAGGACGTTTATCGAACCAGAACCCGTTCCCTCTCCGTGGCCCCGACCTGGCATTGTCCGGGGCCGTTTTCAATGCCACTCCCGCCGTCCTCCAAAACGCGCGCACACGCACGCACACAGGCATACACACGCACACACACGCACGCACACAGGCATACACACACACACTCACACAGGCATACACACACACACTCACGCACACACACGCACGCACACAGGCCTACACACAAACACAAACACACACACATACACACACACACACACACACACACTTACCCACACGCACGCGCACGAGCACACAATCTCCTCGGTCCGCCTATATTATGTAGGCGCGTTGGCTGGCCTAGCGCAATACGCAAAATATGTACATACCACCGAAGGCCAAACGTCGCCTATCCGTTTTCGAGCTCCCTCCGATCCCTCCCTTTCCTACCGTCTGCCTCCTTCGTGACCATACCACCCGCGCAACCGTACAGGTTTTCCTCCGCGTAAGAACACCGCACACGTATTTATATTATTATGTATAGGCTATATAGTTATTCTGCCGCCGCAGATTCATTTTCGAGACCTTGCACTCTATAAGTAAAAAACAACAAAAAACTCTACCCCTGAACAACAGTGATTGTCGTCGGCGCCGTTCTTTTGTCACGTTTCTGTCACAAATATTATTATGGATTTATGTCTCCTCCGGCTCCCCCCCCCCCATAGTTTTCTGCCATTGTTTTCGAACCCTGCAGTCGACCGCGAGATCTGTGCAGCGCCGTGTCCGAATCTGGTTTCTGATTCCGATGGTCGTCTTCCTCGTTCTCGTATATAATAATAATAATATAATATTATACGGGTTTCGCGTGAATCTGCGAAAAAACTCGGTGGTAAAAAAACTCTGCGAAACCTAAGGTACATCATCACGGTAGTCGACTTTCACCCGCGGATTCGCGTAACGGGAAAACCGAATAATTTCAAGTTCACTGCACTTACGGTTACAATACCAGTCGGGTTTCTCTATGTATATACGTACAAGCGTTGCGCGTGTCGTTCGGTCGGTCCGATTTCGTGTTCGGAAAACCAATCCATCCGGACGCGGTGTTAATTTTTTTTCGTCCGTCCCACGCGCCATAATTAAAACAGCGACTAACCGCGGATGTATATATTATAATATCATGACGGCGACGACCCGAGCGAATACGCTGTATATATTATTTATATTATACACCCGTGATACCGCTCGATCCGGGTTAATATGTAATGGCCATGATCAATTAAAACCCTATTGTACCTATACGTATGCGCGGTGGAAATGCTAATATTTTTGCAGTATTGTGGTATTCGGTATTAAATCTAAACGCGTCCGAGGAACCCTAATAAAACGTCTAGTTTTGTCTTCCTGTGGCCCTCCGTTCAGTTTTCATCGGATATTTGTTGTTGGACCCACCAATTGATAATATATCCTTTGAGTTCGTAAAATGTAAACGGCCACGTATAATACGTACATTGTTCTTTGAAAAATCGTTTGCCATATCAATGTTATGTACTCGAACGCAGTACTTACGAACTAAGTATATGTATTTTGATAAACATTATGATATTGTACATAGGTATATATCTTGAATAAAACGAAAATTTTTGCTGCGTTCGCGAATTTTTCTCCGGATATTTCTCGTGTCTTAATGAAATATCTCCTTGCGTCTTAAAATGTCTTCAACGCAACACTTGGTAGCATTCCATAAACATTTTCTAATCGTTTTCGGTTTATCCAAAGATACTGGAGATTTTACAAGAATCTGCAATTTCTCACATCCATTATATGTTTTTGTGTGTTATTCTGCTATTTTCTTGACTGCATGAGAAATATTACACGAGAGAATAAAATAAATAGTGATGATCAATAAAAGTGTTTGGTCCTATTTCCTCCCAAAAAAATGGTATCGGAATAAATACGTTTCAAAGTCCATACTCACCCTTATTCGTATCTAGTATTGGATAATTCTCTCTGTTACAATAAAATTTGTGTGTCCCATGCCGACCAGAGTTGGTAAAATATTTTATGCTTGTATTAATTGTTTAGGTACATTATTATTTCATATTTGTTCTAAAACTGATTGTAGTGGAAATCTATTTCGTTACCCTTGGTGTTGAAATTGAGAAACATAATATACGGCGTACCTATTAGGGAATCGAAATCATTTCAATAGTAGGTAATGATAATAATAGTTTTGGTAATTCTTAATTGGCAGTATTAATTATTTTTATGAAATATAATTTATGGATTATATACAATCATTTCTATATTCATAATCTGAATTCACCGGGAAATTTGAATACAGAAGAAAAATATAGGATATATAGTATAGTATAGGATAATTATAGATGTCTTAATACAAATAAAACCATCTTAAAAAATTCTTTGTTAGTCAATGGGGTTTTCACTCGCTTAACGAACATAATGATATTACACCTCTATGTAACATTGTGTGAACATTCATAAACTTACCATTGGAATTTCCAGTATAAAAATCATATGAGTACAATCTAAATATTAACTTGTTCATATATTCATTAATCACGAATTTCATACAATAACGATTCCTTACCGTATTGTTAATGAAGCCCATCTACTACATTGTTTTGATTTAAATTAATACAAAAGAGGAATTTCAAATTTCAAACGCACATTTTTAAATTATAGTGTCTGGAAAAAATAACTGAAAATAAAAGAAAATTCCTATAATTCGAGGGAAAGTATAAATCGCGATCTATAGTAAATTTACAATCTTTTCCGTTACATTATTAATTCATTTATATGTAAAATCATAGTTCGGTTATTATGTTGTGTTTAAAATTATAAGAAGAAGTTTCAGTTTAAATTTCTGCTTTTGTTACCAGGTGAAAGCTCAATAAAGTTTGTGGTTGTCTGGACTCTGCAGTCTGCAATCAATCAGTAGACATCTATTTCAGTTTTGGTTGGTTGTTCAACACAACATAAGCAAATAAAAATTTGTAAACCAAAGAAATTCTATTTAATCTTCAAACTTTCGATGTTTCCGAAATTCTAAGTTCGAATAATATGAATCCCGTCAAAATTTCATAATTATAATTATTGTTGTTTTTGTTTTTTATGGTATCTTTGTTTGTTTTTATTAAGATTTTCTCACAGTTTGTCTGTTAAGGCTACGACAAAAATTACAAGTATGTAGTAGGCTTCAAAGGAATATTGTTACAATTAGCTATACATGGTGTTCCCATTAGTCAACAGTCAACAGAATAACTTGATGCGCACGTATCTCATCGCCTGTAGTGTAGTATCATACATCATATGGATAATTATGTGCTTTAAATTATTAAGTTTGTCGAGGATTGGGTCCTGACCTCGAGCGTCGGAACCGTTATAAAGTTTCTTTGACGGGTAAAAGCCAAATTGGATTTTGGGCAAGTCGTGATGGTGGTAGTGGTAGTGGTGGTGGTAGCGGTGTTGGTAATGTTAGAGATGGTGGTGGTGGTGGTGGTGGTAGTGGTAATAGCGACGATAGCAACGGTGGCGTGGATGAGGGTGGTTAGGGTAGTGGTGTATGGCAGTAGAGCGACAAAGGAGGGTGGTTGGCAAGTGGTCGGGAGGGAATCCATGAGGAAGGGGGTTGTGATCTCCGGGCCGAGGATTTTCGAACTACCCTCCCCTATCCTTGAGCTCCCACTTGTTCCCGGCCGCCACACGTTCCTTTTATGTGTATCCCTTCACCACCTAGCCCGTCTGGGAATAGCTCTTTGTACGACCTCGTTTGACCCGGCCGCATTTCAGACACCCGCACCTTGCCTACATGCGACCCAGACACGGTTGCGTTGGGGACGGTGAAGTTTTTTTTTCTCCTACCCTGTCTTCCAATTCTCTCGTCAATCCCCGCCAACCCCAGTCTACTCAACATCAATTCGGCGCCCGCCACAAGGTTTTGAACCCCTTTTGGCCATAATAACGGAGACTAGTGGCGATGATAGAGGTGGTGGTAGAGAGGATACTCCATACACTCGATCCCATTAGAACTTTTTGGTTCGCTTGTTTTGAGACCGCTCTCTCCCTTTGTCCTTCACTCTTATACTTTTCCTTCCCCTGTTTCGCTTTCTTTCTTTCCTTATTATTTTCTGGTTGTCTCTTTTCCTCTGCTTCTTTTCCTTTGTTTTTTTTTAACTACTCCATTTTTTCATCTAACTACTCAATATCAGATTGTCTCGTTATTATCCCTTGTTCGTATGTTTTTAAAAAGCAAACAAATCATTTAGACGTGCAGAATAAGAAAATATATCATTCTGCACAATGTTGTTCGTTATGTCACTACAGGACTTATTTCCGTTGATTGCCTGCTGTTCGATTGCTAAAATGGATATATTTTGTACAAGAGGGAAAATTTCACTTTATCATTTATTGAACTTATTTTTATAATTTGATTTTTGCATGCATGATGTGGTTGAAGTTATCATAAACTTGATATGTATTTTATGTTATGCATATTGCATATGTTTCATGTCTATAAGTGTTTCTTGATTAAATAAAAATACTAAATATAGTTTTCTTAAAAATGTTTAAATGCAATGGTCAAATGGATAATGAATTGATATTTGTAATTACTATTCAGACATAATTATCATAGTTCACCATGTGAATTGTATGTGAGATATAAAATTAGAATTGTATGATGAAAATAATTATCATGGTAATAAAATATTAAATAGTAATAACAACTTAAATGGTTGTAGAAGCAATTGTAGAATAAATTGTTTATTATAATTAAAATTGTAATTGTATTTATTAAAAGAAAATAATTATTCTTAACTAGTTTATAGTATAGGATACATTGGTATAGGTCCAATAAATATTGAAACAAAATGAAAAATTCAACATAATTATATAAATATTATAAAAACTTTTTTAAACACGATATGCCAAAATTAATATAGTTGAAAATTATAGCCTACGGGTCTTTTATACACAAAAAAAAAATGCAATCTATAACCAAATATATTGATATAAATAACTAATATTTTATTTGAATTTTATCGATTATTAAATTATGATATTTGTATTTATAGTTAAGTTTATGGATGACAAAATTATTCATATTTTTATTGGCTAACTAATTAATTATAAATTACATTTAGATTGAATGAAGATCAGAAAAGAGAAACCAGATGGTTTAAAAAAGCTGAACAAAGGAAATTCAAATAAGATGCATTACATTTAAAGCAAAGATTTCAACGGAAGATTGAAATAAAACAAATATTCTAGGGACAAAAAGTATAAGTGTAGCAACTAATAATCGAAGCATATTGTAAGTTATGATGTATACGAAAACATTAACACTTATAATACAGTTACACAATACAATATATTTATAAACGATACAAATTATAAATGAATTGTAAAAAATTATGTTAAAGTAATACAAGTGAAAACTGTTCAATGTTGCAATGTTCATTTATTTTATTAATCAAATTCGAAAATTTAATTTTATATTAATATGATGTCGTTAATATTTCCTAGTGATAATTGCATTAGAACTCTTAAAATAATAAATTATACAGTCCTGTACACACCAAAATAATTATTATTCTGTTTGAAGTATTTTTAATTTAATTAATCAATTAACTTAAGATTTCTATCTTAACTAGAGTCTATTTCTGATTAAAATGGTTTTCCTAAGTTATAGCCTCATCTAAACAGAATAATTAGAACACATTTTTGTGGTGTTTTATTAATAAAATGCCGTAAAAATTAAAATTTTAGGTGGTCAGCCATTAGTTTATTTATAGAACCACATAATTTCTTGTACATGTATGTGTTTAATTCTGAACGTATAATATAGATATTAATCAATATTAATAATAATAATAATATTAATTCAATTATACTGTAATTTAGTGATATTAGATTGTCAAATGGCAGTAAGGCTTACGTTAATCCGAAATTGTATTCTACATACATATTATCACTAATGTTGAGACGCCAAGGAAGACAACTTTTATGTTCACAATTTCTTGTGCTATGATAATATTACAATAATAATACAGAATTAACTGTGTTGATACAAGTTATTATAAATTGCCTCGAGTGCTATATTCTAAACGTAGCTTTCCATAAACTATTAACAAAATGCATTTTGCCAGTGGTAGTGCGGAGCGAAGGGATACAATGATAAGCTTTGATTGGGCACTAAAACGGTGCACTTTATTTTTGTATTCATTTTGAGGTCAATGCAGACGAGTGCAATAAAGAAAGAAAAAATCCTACAATCTCAGTTGAATATTTTTGCCAAAAAATTGGCCGTTTATCTTTTCAGGCCGTTGGGTATTTTTCGCGAGTTCTAGAAATAACCAGGCCGTTCACATCGCAGCCTGGCCGCACGACCGATTTCCTCAGCGGTTGCCAAAAAATTTCCCATATAATTGTTGAGACTGCTTAACGCGAACAGGCCTAACTAAAACAAACGCGCAATACATGTGTATCCGCCTATAAATATATTCAGAGTGGAGTTTATCTTTTAGCCAAAACTTCCATCTGAATTAAGTTTTAGAACGCAGTGGCCAAGTCATGAAAATCTAAAAACTCATCGACATATCAACGTGCAACTTTATGTAAACAATATAAAGTATTAGCGTTATATTAAAAAAAAACTTAAGCACTGTTAAGTATTAATAAATGTTGAAGTTTTTCAATTGCAGATAAATATATCTGTTATAATAGCTCTAATATACCCAATAAAATTCGTGTTTATATTTGAAGAGTATATTACTTTCAAATTGAAAACAAGTAAAATAGATTTATCAATATAATATAATTATATAATTAATTGAAACATTTTTTAGTTTGATTCTTATAACAGCACGCTACAACACACATACACATAATTGAATTAGGAATAAACATTTTTGAATTAGAATTAGAATCACATATGTAAAAGGTTTTATTATATTTATAGTCATAAAAGATATATAATTAGTAAATTAAATAAATACAGTTAATAAATATTAAATGCTATTAATAATTATTAATTACCGAACAAAACTTGGAAATCTTATTCTTAATTGAAACCTAATAGTATATATTTTTTGATTATTAATCTATGTCAATAAATCACAAAAATTAAAATCGTAAGTTAATCCTAACTTAAGGAGTTATTATTTTAAAACTATAACAATTCAATCAAAATTCATCCAGTTAAAAAGGTATGTCAATAAGAATTAATTGAGTTTTGCAAATTATTTTTTAATATTTCTGAAAATGACCCGTCTTTAATCTGTAATATCAAATAAATAAGATTTTTAACCGATTGATAGGTTTACAGAACTCATTAAGTATAGATTAATTTATATACATAACTATGAAAATACATTCTTATTGTATTCGTATTTTTAAAAAACTTAAAACACTTATATTATAACAAATTGAAGTTCATAATTTAATCAATAGTTTGAGTAGTTCATGAATGTATTTATGTTACATTTTACATTGTTGAATTTGAGATGAAAATAGCAAATTTTTATAATATAAAAATTAGCAAAAATGTATTTTCATTGCATTATAAAACTAAAACATTTTTCGCTTTTCTCTGAATTTTATTATGATTCTTTTAAATTTATGTTCCAAATAACATCAACAAATTAATTAAAACATGACTCTCCATGATTTGTATTTATTTCTTAGATGTGATAATTTGTATAAAGTATGTTCAATATATTTTATGACACTGATATAGAAGTTAAATATGCGGACAAAACATTTTAGGGACTGGAAATATTCAATTTCACCATCCGAAGCCGTAAATTTATTATTTTTTGTTATAAATAATTATTTATTTCGACAAGTCATGTCTTAATATAACAATAATAAATATTATTTGTGTTTTATACTTTATAATCTTAAAATCTCATTATTTTTAAATGTATATTAGTTAGAAATTAAAATTTTACATAATTTAATGATTTTTATACGATATTAAAAGTTTATTACATCGTTTAGTTATGTGATTCGGTGTGTATTCAATGTAAAAATATCGAATACTCATAGGCATAACTTTTTTATTAGCATTTGAATGTTCAAATTTTGACAAAACTTGACAAAAATAACAAGCAATTTGTGGTTGAAAATTCATAAAACTATCAATTTAAATACTTAGTAAACCTTGAAATTTTTAAATGGCCGTCGCCAAAAAATTGTATTAGAAAGCTTTAGAAATTAGAATATTTAATTTTGATAAAACCCGATATTTCCACGAAATTTATTAAATTATCTAAGTATTTCAATTAAAATGAGATAATTATTATATGTTGTTTAGAGATATTAAGTGTGGGGAATTGGAGTATAAACTGGGTACTTATATTATATATTTATACATAATATTATATGAGTATATACATATTTTAATAATAATTAATGATGATTAAATAATGATTATTTTAAATTAATTAAATAAAAGCCTAAAGGTTATACTATTAGGTATTTTTTTGTGGGGAAGTGATATTGTTCTGAATAATTTGATTACATAATTATTAATTACTTAAACTAATATAGGCAAAATAGTTATGTAAACGGTTTTTAAACATAGAGATTAATCCATTTCTTTTACAAAGGCCTCAGAAACATTTTTCGATGCCAATGGTACATTGATTTCAAATTTTAAAAAAAAATTCACCAATATTAGTCACCGCTCTTGTACCTCACCGACTCTGGTTTCACTTTCTCACCCGAACCTTAATGTCGCCCATTTTAATCTGTTTGTAATATGTTTTACATGTATTTACATACAATATACACCATTGATATAGTTCTATATCTTGTTACACATGCATACGCAATAGTAAGTATAAGGTTTATTATAGGTTTATGGACAACATGTTATTATATTATAAAATACATGTTTAGTATATATTTATACATATATACTACATATATATTTATATTTAGATAATTGATTAACATATAAACTCTAATTTATGAGTTAGCAAAGTAATCCCTGTAATTTATACAAAAAATATATCAAAGAATTCATAGAAAAAAATGATAAGAACTCTATATTTTTATACTATTGTTATTTAAAAACGATATTTGATAGTATATTTTAATAGATAAATACCAAAAAATGGTACTTAAAGTAAAAATATATACTTTTAATTTTGTTACATTTGTTTATCATATAGATACTATAACTACTTACTTATGTACTATTTTGTACTGTTATCAAAATTAAATATGGTTAGAATTGTACGCGTCATTTTAAATGTTGATATCATATAGACACTTACTTACACTTTTAGTAGACTTTTAGCCCATTTTAGGGCATAAAAGTTTACCTTTTGGAAAAATATAAAATATAAATAGACACTTATTGGGTATATGTAGTTTTAGTGTTATTTATTCATTGATAGTTTAGTTTAAATAACAAAAATATTTAGAATTTACAAAGATAGGAATAGTGCGCTAAATACATAGTGGATATTGGTGAATATTGCTTATTGGTTAAGGACCTGGCGATTATATGTTAGACTTAATAATATGGTGAGTTTCGTAAAATATATTGTAAAATGGAATTCACTCGGGTGCATCGCTTTAAACGAAAAAACGTCGTAATTAGTAACAAATATAATGTACAAAAGTTAATGTTGTGATAACCTGTAATTTACTTGAATTTATTTTTATTAAATGAAAAATAATCTGTCTATCACTCTAAAAGTTTTTTGAAACTCGTATCTCATCACTTATGCATTTAATTATAATATTAGATATTCAACATATTCAACATATTTACTTCAGTGGTATACTGCCGGCATAAAATACACCAATGTGACAATGATTAATACCACAGTTTTAAATTTAACCGAAAACAGTGAAATATCTACAATGGCATATTTCCCCTTTATGACACTCACTAAATAAGGATATACTCCCACTTATTGAATTATTTTGGAACAAAATTCAAACATAACATTATCTATTTAAAAATTCAATAATTAATATTTTTACTTATCGTATACCAAGTTTTAATTATATATGTTTGTTTGTGTATAAAATATTGAATTACGGATGTTTAATGATATTGTTTTCTATGGCTAGTAACCGATATACCTGTTTCAACATTGAGTAATATAGTCGTATAGAAAGATAAAGATGAGGTATAGTAATTAATTAAATTTGTTTTTATTGAAACATCATTGAACAGATATTGTATAACAGTAAAATAATCGTCTAGACTAAAGTGTAGGGTTAACAAGCTAACTTTTCAGAACACAGTTTTTCACTACAATCAAATTGTACAGTACAGATATATAAAATATATTTTGTTCCATAAAGTAAAAGGGGTGAATATTGTAAAAATGTTTATTTAAATTCGATTAATAAACCGACATTTTTTATTTGTGGGTGTACAATCGAAAATAGTGTTTGAAGCTTTTTTGAAGATTTTTTTAAATTTAACTTACAGAATTCACGTACCATAGGTATATTATATATACTATATACACCTGCAATTTGAAAGATAATATTATTTTAGCAATAGCATAGCAGAGGGATCAGCAACCTTTTCTTAGTAAAAGTTATTTTCTTTTGAAGTTATAAAATCATGATGACCAGATGACCAAAGAACTGCAATATTGAATAACTCTTTTTTTTAGTCCTATAGTAATGTTGTTATATTATATATCATAAAATACAGAATTGAGTGTGAGTTTCACATTAAGAAAATAATAAAATCAAATTTTATTATATATTTAAATTACATTTAGTATTAATTTATAATTTATATTTTTAACTTTATAATATATAAAGAAAAACAATATCGACGATGAAGCGTATCCTAAAGAGCCGCAGGTTGCCGACCCCTAGCATAACACATAAATGTTCACATTAAAAAAAAAAAAACTATTGTATTTACATTATAATGAGTATAAAATACAGCAAAAAACGATGGAATGAAAGGAAAAAAAACCAAAACCCGTTTGTCGAATCTAAAACGTTTTGACCCAGAAGTCAGGCCCAGCCGTCGACGACGACGTTAGCTTTAACACGATTCGGACGACCGTGCAGTACACTATACAACTATGGTTGGGTGGAGGGTGGATAATGGTTCAAAAAACGAGCAGTGTGTCGTGTGTGCGTGCGTGCGTTCGGACAAAGGTCATGAGGAGCGGGAAAATGCACACGAGCACTCGACGAAAATAATAATTATAATAATAATAATAATAATAATTGCGACAATTGTTTTAAGCAAAACGCGAATGCGTGCACCGTTTATCGTCCGGTGATTCTGGTGCGAGGCCTAAATTAATAATAATAATTAATAGCGAATAGCGATACGGCGGCGCAGCTGTGATGGTATAGCTGATGAACGCGCTGGCGCATTTTAATGACCGAATATACGTATATTATGTTCTAAATAATTATAACTCGTAATTATACATAATAATAATAATAATAATAGGTAGTATTGGATCAGTTGATTTGGGCCGATGCAGTTTTTATAGACAATGGACAAGGCGTGCGGCATTGTGTTGGCGCGGCGGTTTTGCGGCACCGAAGGCCTTGAGAAACGACCAGGAAACGTAATATGCTCTATACGTATTGCATTGGGCGCGAGCGCGCGCGTGTATAAAGAGAATAATGGACGGACGTAGGCAGAGACACGAACCGGCCGTCGAGATTTCGTGGTTATCGCCCCACCGTAGTTTCGTATACATAATCATATAATAGTACTGAATAATAATAATAGTATATTTATGGTGTATACGCACGTCTTATAGTCGTCGTCGTAGTCCGCGGTCGAAGTGGTCCTCATCATCGTCGCCGCTGGGTGCAAATGCGAATGCGCATGTTCTACGTTTTACATGATAAAAACACAACACGATTAAGCATATAGATATAAAAATTAGGTATTATCTGACAATTTTCCTTTCTTCAAATTTTGACAATAAAATTAAACCGTTTGCTTGGTTTTAAATTGTTTCGGACTCAAAACTTACAAATATATAGGTACTTCCTTATTTATTTTGTTGTCCAATTACTATTTTGGTCCCATTACATTGAAGTATTCTAATATAGATATTTTATCGGGTTCTAATGTTTTCCAAGTTTGCATTGTAAATTTCAATGTTCGTTCTTGTTGCTCTCGAGATTTATTCAAAATATGATTTAATGTTTTTAAATAGCGTAATAGAACATTTTTTTGATTTTTTTTTTTCGCTGGTACATGTATAGGTAAAACAGGCGCAATCGTGCTATTTTCAAGAGTGCGATCGTGTGGCACCGGTCGCCGCCACCGTCCGCCACCTCACGACCACCAATACCTAATACCTATATGCTGTGAAAAAAAATATACCATACCTACGTACGGCCCGTCGCCCGTGTGTTATAATATTATTATTACTATTGTTGTTGTGATGTGTACACACGTATATCTACTACGGTGCACGCGTTGCGTGTGCGCGCGAGCTGTAGTATTATGCCGCCGTACGTGTGTATACCGTACTATTATACCATTATCATGTTTTATATAGACGCGCCCATGGTAAGAAATAATAATAAAAAATATAAAAAAAACTGTAATACAATAATTGTTGCGCTGGGCGGCTCGTGACTGCCGCTGCTGCCGCCGCCGCCGTACGGTGCGAAACGCCGGCCGTTTTGCCCGGGTGCGTGCGTGAGCGGCCGACACGCGGGCGCGTGATACCATGGCGGACGGCCGCGAGACCCGAAGCCGAACCAGTTGCACGTTGCTAACATTGCTCGTAGCGCGGTCGGTGCAACGAACGTTTTTGTTTTTATTACCATCATCGTTATTTTTAAACGCGCCGCCGCCTCCGCCTACGTTGTTTATTGCGCTCCCTGTCCAAGTGGCTCCTCTGCCCGTCACAAGTCCAACGCTATACGGCCATCGAACGTTCGTGTACAATCTCATTTGCGCCATGTAAAACGTGTACAACGCTGCTGTACATTGTACGTTCGAACGATCCCAAAACCGCGTGCCCCTCTACCTATCGTCTACTACACTTGTGTATGCCTTTATGACCGAGACCATCGCAATCGCTCAAAACCGAAATCTATTTTCCGACATCAAAAACGGTTAAATGCGTACACATCGCCAACGATAGCCTGACTACGAGCTACGGTGACACGCTGCGCTTTGAGTAGACGCCGAACCGTTATTCGGATTTTCCACTACTAATAACAAACTATTATTGTATACAGACCAATGGCCAATTTTATAACAACCATTTGCAATTACTGTTGAATTATTAAAAATGTATGATATCTATACAATATATAGTAAAAGTACAAATCAAGAACCTTGCTTCGTGTTTAAACTATCCCTGAACCCGCTGTAACAGCAAGCCACGGGTGGTGGCAATTGTCCCCCTTCGGCCCCCCACTGTTCTAAAAAAACCCTTAAGGTGCGTTCACACGTGTGCTCAGTAGTGTAAGTAATGAGTCGAGCGGCTTTAGGGTTTGAATTTTCTCGCTTGATCACCAATAAACCGCAAGTCACCGATTGTCAGTCTCGGGACGGTGCTCAAAGGAATTAATTGTTTTATGAGCAGAATTTGTTTGTAATATTTGGAACACAAGAAAATTTTTAAAGAGATCCCTTCTTAACCACACATTATTATAATATTTTTTTTTGTATAAGTATTATATGAATTATTTTTATTAATAATTATAAAGTTAAATCCCTGTTTGGGGAATACCATTTTTTATTTTACTGTTTCTGGCTTTTTAATGTATTACTATTATTAATTATATCATTGTTTAAAAGACCGTATAAGTTATTTATTTAATTTTTATTTTAAAACTTTAAAATGTATAAAAGGTCAAAATTGTTTTTTTTTTGTTAAAGAATAATGTATTATTTACTTCATACTGGAATATATTATTTATAAAACTACCGACTATTATATTTCTATACTTACTTCGACAAAGTCTTTAAATTCACTATTTAATGCAGGACACATATCCAGTACACTGTACACAGTCCTGGATATTGTAGATTTGGAGATCTTAAAAGTATACTGTAGTGTAGACCAGTAGTTCTCAACGTTTTTTCGTTCACGTACCCCTTAACCACTCACCACTATTTCACGTACCCCAAATACCAATTTTGAATATAAATAATGGAAAATAATAATAATAATAATTTTTAAGAAAAATTTGGAAATATTTATTTATTTTAATTAGCTTGCGCCAAACAATGTATATATAAATAATAATATCAACTAAACAATTTTATTTTAATGTGAACCTTGAGCTTGTTTGCTTGAACTTAATTTTTTGAAATCTGGCTCCACACTTCATAAATAAACCCGTAAGTCTGAACTTGCAGACAGTTTATTACGATACTTATTTTTTATGAACGTGTACGTAGAGAAGGCCCTTTCCACCAACACAGTGCTTGTGAATGGTAGCAGAACATTGAGTGCTTTGCATGATAGCTCAAGATATTCTTCGAACACATCAACCCAAAACGCGATAATAGATTTCTTTTAAATTATTGAATATTTCGTTAATAGCAAACTATTTCAGTTACATTAAATTTCACTTTTTCCGCCATTACTCAATTTTTTTTCGCGTACCCCTTAAGATCATGCCACGTACCCCTAGGGGTACGCGTACCTCAAGTTGAGAACCGCAGGTGTAGACTAGACTAGTATCATAATTCCGGCATTAAAAAAATTAAGAGTTATGGCCAATCGGTCTTCAACAAAAATTGGTTCTCTCCTAAATGTTTTTTGTTCTTTCACTTGAGGACGAATCGTAGATGATATGTATATATATTCGAAATCAGAGGAGGACATATACGAGTAAAATGTTCGAATTGTCCACTAATTCGAAATTGCAAATATAATAAAATACGATGTGAAGTTAAATAGGTTAACAGTCTACAACTTACAAGTTGTATTCAATTTTAATATCGGAAATCAAAAGTATAATTATATTGAACTAGCCTGACCCGTCCACTCAGCTTGTATATTTTGTTTACATATGTAAGCAATATGCTAATATGCTAGTATTTTACTTAAACTGGGCTCGCGGAAATCTCTGCTTATCTTCGTTCACACATGTTCGCGCTCATGTGTAAACACACCTTTAAATTTCGAAATTTTTCGATGATTTAGACGTAACAGCTACGGTTAAAAATATATTTGAAATTAAATTAATAATAATAAAATTCAAACCGTTGGTACAACTTCTTCCTCTTTTATATATTGGTCTGCATCCACTCATACGGAAAACATTGATACAATGATACTTCGATGTATATATTTTCCTTACGTATAGTTACGATTTCTTAGGCTGCAGATTTATTTTGGTCGTTTTCTATAGCTATAACATTTAATGATACATATTCATGAAAAATACGAGTGTTTCTGTTTATATAATCTTCACCGAAACTGGCTCACTAAACATTCTAAAATTTCATTACCTAACATAAATTTGAAATTCATGTTTCTGGGTATATCACTTGTATGATTATAACCGAGTTTATTAGTTTCACAAAATATGCACATAGGTTCATAAGTACTATAGCCACCGGAAGGCAGAAGTGTATAAAACAAATCCCTCCCGGTCTCTCAGTTAAATCAGAAAAAAAAAAGGTATTTTAACCTATAGATACTATAACCTCATGGAGACGTATGTTATAACAATAATGTTATTGTATTATTAAACGATATAATGACCATCATCGTTGCCCCGTTGCCCGCCTTCCAAATCATTGTGGCCATTATATTATTCATAATTCATGTACTATATGTCATCTAGCTATGTGTCTGAATTTATATATATAAATTTTTATAAATTTTTTCAAGACGAGGACCACTGCGTATTCTAATCGCCATCGTCGGATAGACACGTAGTGTCCTTTATATAGGTGATAGGTAATACACTCATGTTTCCATCCAAATATTATTATTTTCACTCATCTGTGTGAGTTCTACGATATAATGTTTCAATAATATATTTTTATACATACGAGTACATTGATTACCTATATACGATTTCGAGAACAAACGTTTCATATATATTAAGAGTATTACCGCGCGGTGGTTGTAATTACAAATATGGAAGTATATTTTCAAAATCGTAACAGACTGACATATACATAGTATGTATATACATAACATACATATTAATGTATAAGGACATGTCAAAAAAATATCCAAGAGTCTATAAATCGTAAGAGTTTTTTAGCATAGTATTACAGACGATTTTCAATTTCTCCAATAACTGAGTGAATTTTTAGATTCTGTTGATTTTACAATGATGTGTGTTATTTATTTTTTTTAATTATTATTTTTTTTTTTTTTTGTGTCTAACGACACCTTTTTTGACAGTAAAAATGCTTCAATTTGCTTAAACAGCAACTTTTCTGAAAGGAAAGTGAATGTAGATGGTACTTGGGCGAGTCAAAAATTCAACTTTTTTAAAAAATCGAAGAAAAACGATAAAAAATTACAAAAAAACTGGATATTTTATGCAAAATCACGTTTTTACAAAATACATTTTTTAAAATACTCTAACTCAAAAACGAAAAACTGCAACAACTTGAAATTTTTACCAAATCTTTAAATTGGCGTTCTCTATATATAGTTAAGTTTTCAAAGTATCATGACATATTTTTGACTTATTTATAGACAATTTAAATTTTCGATTTTTGTAAACTTTTTTTTTTAAACAACTATAAAATTGAATTGGCTGGCCGAAAAGTTTTGAAAATTTAATACAAGGTTAACAATAAGTTAAACTTATCGTAGCTAAAAATTTCGGAGATCGTTTTACTCAAATTTTTTTATAAGCCCATAAAGCTCAAATTTGTATAAAATGTGTCAAAATCACGATAATTTGCAAGTTATTTTTAGATAAAAATTCATAAAATTTATTCTGTTCATACTTAAGGTTTAAAATTATAACCCTTGGTTATACATAAACTACTCTTCAAAAATCTTTAAAAAAATATCTACCGGACTAAGAGGAAAAAATTTTATGACTGTTTGAAATTTTAATTTTTACAAAATTGCATAAATTAGTGATTTTTCCTCAAACGATTTTTTAAATATTTGTTATAATTCAAAAAATACAAGTCGCAGAAACTTGAAATTTTTACCAGCTGTTAAGATTGGTATTTCTTTTATGTCATATTTTTTTCTAAATATTATAATGATTTTTAAGCTACTTATAGGCATTTGAAATATTCGAATTTTTTACATTTTTTTTTTTTATAACTGTTGATAAAAAAAAATTGACTCATACAAAATACTTGAAAATTTAATAGAAGATTCCACAGAAGTAATTATTATTGTCATTCAAAAATTATTAAAACCCATACGCACAATTTTTTTATAAGCGATTGAACATCGAATATTGACATAAAATTACATGTAAAAAATATAATATAATGTATAATATTCTAGACTGACAAATGATATCGGTTTTTGAAATTTGCTGTAACTCAAAAACCAAATAAGGCAAACACATGAAATTTTTACTAAATGTTTATATTGACATTATCCATAGGTGGTTAAGTTTTCAAAGTTTTTTGACATATATTGACTTATATATAGATAATTTCAATTTTCAATTTTTGTAAGTTTTTTTTTTGAAGTATCTATAAAATTTATTTGGCTGTCCAAAAACTCTTGAAAATTTAATACAATATTTATTATAAGTTATACTTATTATAACTAGAAAATATTGTAGATCGTTTTACTCAATTTTTTTTTTATAAGCCCATAAATTTCAAATTTGTATAAAATATGTTAAAATCGCGATGATTTGCAAATTATTTTGTAGTTGAAAATTCATAACATTTTTCTATTTATACCTAAGGTTCAAAATTTTAACACTAGGTTATCCATAAGCTAATCTTCAAAAATATATAAAAAAATTTCTGCCGGATTTAAAGGAAAAAATTTTATGACTCATTGAAATTTAAATTTTTACGAAATTGCATACTATTGTGTTATATTTCAATTTAAATATAAAATACTATATTATTATATACCCATTTTAGACCAACATATTAATTCCGTTCAGAATCGTTATTCGTATACAATGATACTTATCATTGCATTCAAATTAAACAAATCCATTGTAGTAATGACCTATCCTATAAACGAGGTGCACTCTACCCCCAATTGTACAGCAAAGCGAGGCCCTCCGTTCTTTTATTATTATTATTATTTTCCTACCATTAAATCGTCTAAACTTACGTATATAAACTTACAATTTTAGACATTTTTTTTATATGCTATTAATTTGCGATGTGTTGTGACATTGTGACACGATAAAGCAGATATATTGGAACAGCAGGTGTAGGATTTCAAGAAATATAATACTAAAACTTAATTTTTGTATATCCATAGGTTAATAATGTTCGCGGAAAACAATAGTTATAATGAAATTATCGGTTTTAAAATAGATACTTATTTTTTAATGTATTATGTGCCTCATCATCGGGATGATAGGAAGCAGGCATGGAAATAATAAATTTTATATGACTGTATTCATATAGCAATTTAAACTCTGTGGTTTTACGTTATTTTTTTTAAAATATTTTGATCGATTATTTATTTTAGTATAAAATTGTAGTATAAATAATTTAGTATAAAATAAAATACAATACAATTTTAATGTATTACAATTCAATAGTAGATATATTATAAAGATTATCTAAATCTAAAATAAATAGATTCAAAAACGGTGTTAATATAAATTTTATAATTATCATTGCATTTCCTTATATATGCATATATTCCATATGTATGATGGTAATGGTTGAATAAGGATTTGCTTAAATATTTTTTTTTGAGCATGTTTTTACTATCCGGGCTATTTAGCTTTGTCTAATTAAAAAATGTTTGTACATAAATTAATTTATTAAAAATTCTTGGTTGTAATTTTAGTATCAATTTTTATAAATTTAATATAAAATAAAAATTGTCTATCCGGTAATTATTTTATAAGAATACTAATATTAACAAAATGTAGGTAAGTAATTAAGAAATGGATATTTTTAATTAAATAAAAATAATTCTAAGATCATCCGTGGTGTAGATATATTATTTAAATTTTTTTTTATTTCATTAAAATTATTACTTTTTTTTTAAGTAAAATGACCTCGAAGTTGCAAAATTGCAGATTAAAAATCGTAAAATTTTTTTAGAACGTATGGCACGTATCTAGCTTGAATATATTATATGCAATTTATAAGCAGTCATTATAAACACGATAGACTACAATTTTTTTTACCAATTAGAACCGAAGACCTTGTTTGTCTGGTTAAAAATAAAAAATAATTATAAAAGTTAAATAAAACGGAAATATATTTTATTACATATCTACAATACAGCAGGCTGCATAGACAACAGGAAATACCGCGATAAGTGTAAATTGTTTGGCAGAAATTAGGCATGCAAAATTAATTACAGTATTGACGTATTGTCTAAAAATAAAATTATTAAAAAATTCGGAAAAAAAGTAGATGTATTTTTGCATACACAACTTCTGGTATATATACATAAAAAAAAAACTATTGTATAACAATTATATTTGTTAAAATACTGTTCTTAAAGTATTAAACTTTTAAAGGTACCAATAACTTTTGCAGAATTAATTTCATCATTCAATAAGGAGGTTCAGTGGCCTTAAACGATTTGCATTTTCTTCGTGTTGTTAACCTTATGTTATTGTATTTAACCACAGCGATTCCGAAAAGCGCTCTTAGCATGCTATTAACCGTTTATGGATCTAGGAGCTAAGAGAAAAATCACGATGATCTATATAGTGTACAGATCCCTGTAATCGCTGCAAAATCAAAATAATTTAATAATTTAATAACAAGCCTATACCCATCATGTACATACATTATTATATTACACACACACACACACACACACACACACACATATACATACACGAGATTTAATTTTATATAGTAAACGGATCTGAAATAGGTATAGTAGATAGGGCAATCGAAAGATATGCGCATCCGCAAAGGATTTTTAAACAAAACACTTGAAAAGTGTTGGATCCACGATGAACAGCCTCTTGCAATGGCCGAATGTCGGTGGGGAAAAAAATTGCGAAAAAAAACCAATCGTCGTGAAAGGAGTCCAGTGATGACGACGGTCTTATAAACGCGGATGTACTTAAGTATACATGTGTGTCGTGTGTGTGCCTATGAATATTATTATAATGTTTAATGTATAATATGCGTATAATCCGCAAACGGCAATCGGACACGGGACGGCCAATAGGAGCGATCGCTTAACCTATCCGACAACCGACGACGAATACATATTATTATTATTATTAATATTATACGTATGTACCTACACACACGCATAGACGAGGCATAATGATATACGATTAGGTATTTATAAAATAAAATAATAGTAATAATCTCGCATTATAATAATATATTCACGTATCCGCGCTCGAAATAAATTCGCGTACATTTGATGACGCGTTACGCAACGCGCCGGGCCGACCGGCCGAATATCACCTGCGCGAAAAAAAAAACGAGAGAAAAAAACCGCACGGAACACGCGAATTTCCAAGGCGACCGGTTTTCGGTGGTAAGCGGCAGCGGCGGCGGGACGCCAGCAGACACCGTGGTGAGGTGGTGGCGAACGGCGATTCGGCGGGAGGTGAACGTACCGCGGAGGTTTTGCCGCGTGCAGCGATGGGAGTGGGGTGGCTCGGACGGGAAAGTGGGTGCGGATGTCGGGGCAGCGTCCTCGTCGTCGTCGTCGTCGTCGTCGTCGTCGCCGCCGCCACCGCTGCCGCGTCGAAGGTTCGTCTGGGTCCCCCCACCAATCGGCCCTCCACCGCCGCCGGACGCAATATTCGCGGGTTTCCCCTCGTTCCCCGCTGTCCGGCCTACCAAGGTGTGACGGCGGGGTGCGCGGGACCCGGCGTCTAAAGCGGCGTTGTCAGTTCGGGCGCACCGCCGGCGCGACGATTTTGCGCGCGCGTCCTATTCGGCCCGGTCGGTTCGTTTTTTGGCGCCGCGCAACGGCACCAGTGCAGTGTACGCCAGCGCTCACAGTCACTCGATCAGTCGACCGGCAAAGTCATCGGAGGCCGGTTGAACTCCCATCGAAAGCGCGTGATAACGCACACACACACACACACACACACACCACACTCCCACACTCCATACACACACACACACACACACACACACACACTCACATACACATACACATGCCCACACACTCATACACATATACTCAAATGTACACATGAACACAACATACGTGAATACATGTACACACACACGCACGACATACGCGCGCGAACAGAAATATTCGCGAACGACGCGATTAGTGCGCTCGTCATACGCCGGCGACGTGTTATACCGGTTTGTGAAAAATAATAATTATAATAATAATAATTTTTTTTTTATCGTTTCGTGTGTCCTCTCTATCGTGTGCCGCCGTGTTACACACGCACTCCAGGCGCCAAAATGAATTCATATAGCTAAGGTATTAAACGAAAAAAGGAAAACAAAATATAAAAATCACACTTTTGTTCTATAATCATTAAGTTTATTTTCATTTTGATATATATTACATATTGTTGTTGTCTTTCGATATTGCGCTATTCACGAAGGGTCGTCGCGGATTCATTTTATTTAGTTTTTTCATTATTATTATTATTTATTTCGGTGTGCATGCTCGGTGTGTCGAATTAGCCAAAGTGCAAACGAAATTGTGTTACGACCAAACTTCCGTGGTATTTTATTAGCCGGTACTAATGGTGTTACGAAAAGGAATTTCGCAAAGGACGATAACTACTAACACACAGTGCGTATAACTATGTGATTTCTTTTTAAATGTTATTTTATATTTGTATAGACGTATAGTTCATGTGTTCGTACGATCTCATGGTTGACGCACAGACGCACAGTTATATTGCGGTACAATATATTATTATGTCGATAGCAGATTAGAAGAATCGCCATTCGGCCAATATACGTACTGTCGGTGCTTTGATAATGCAAATTTAATAATATGTATATGCAATCTTATCAGGCGCTTACAATATATATTCTTCTTATCATCGAAATTATGTTAATATTATTGAAAGTAAAATAATGTTATCAGCGTACCTAATTATTATGATCAGAAAATGTTTGATTAAAATTTGTGATACCCATTTAAGCTGTTTTATTTAAATCTGTGATTGTTTATCCTATATATTAAATATAATATAATATAATAAAATATAATATAATACTCGTGTATGGGCATGCGCGTCTTTAAATTGCATACACGTAACGCCAGTCTATGATAGTTTATAGAGTATTTGACTCAAAAATACCATTCAATTAACAATAAATTAATTATTTTCAACAAATTGTTATATCTATATTAGTAGGTATATTGGAGAACAATATTTTTATTTTCCAAAAAGATAATTTTTTTTTTGGATACATTTAAAAATAAATCAAGTTGTTGGTTTTATTGTGAATTATCATTACTAATATTTGTTATTTCAAGAATAAACCTACTACGTATTAAATTTGTAAATTTCTTATTTGGGCATCAATATGCAGATACATGTTTTTATATTTAAGTGCCATAAACATAAACCAATGTCGATCTATGAACTTCAAGGTCATTATATAATTGTCTGAAATCTGATTGGTTTTGAATAGAAAGGACTTGCAAATACTTACCTGTAGCACGCTCTAAACCAAAAACAAGGATAAAATATATAATATTGATCATATAGTTTTTAATATTTTTGGGTGATGGAATAAAATGCCTTCAAAATTAAAATAAAATTCAAGTACAATATATATTTTATAACATTGTCTATATTGAGTATAGAGGGGTGACATTCTAATGAAATTTAAGTAATGAAATTAATTTAATCTTTCAAAATAATTTATATAAATATTTTTCTATTATTTTGGCTTAATTAATTTGTAATAGAAAATTGTGTACCTAATTAATCCTACAATATTTACATATATTTACTATGTCCTTTTTTTAATACTAAAAATTGTATTTCGTAAGCCAAAATTCTTAAATTATAAATAATTTAAAAATTAAACTTACATCATCGTTTAAAATATTTTGTTGATTACAACATCTTTCCAGTTTGAATTATTAAATTTTCATTGTTCAATTGTTGTTAAATATATTCCAGTTATAAAATCTAAATAATTTAAATTCGCCAGTAGGAAACTAGTAACGTTTAGTAAACAAATAATTATAGGTATAAGTTTTTTCGGTAATATTTCATTAGTATATCACATATCATACGAAAATATCAATATGTTAAGTAAATGATATAGATTGAAACAACAAACTGTTCGTTGCTATAGTATCTATACCGTCTGATGATAACAAGTTTTATATTATGTAAATTTCAAAAATATCTTTTGTGAATAATATTTAAAAAATTAGCCGTGAACTGTATATAATGTTTTAAATTTTAAAAATTTCACTTATATAGTACTAAAAATTGAAAGCCCGGAAGAAAACTATAGATAATATTATTTTTCCGAGACCATATTTCTTAAACGTAACCATAGTTTTGAGTGATAACACTCAAAAAAGTTTTAATATGATTCTGATTATAGCTTTTAGTCTTTATGTTCTAAAAAAAAAAATCTTATCATTTTGTAATGTACATAATTAGTGTGTATGTATACGGCAAACTTTTACTATATTGTCATTTGTTTTAATGGTAAATTTGATTGAGAATTTCTTTTAAATAGATATTTATCTGAGAGAAGTTTAATAAGTTGTGTATTTATGACATAAATAAACAAAATGTTTTTCGTTTTTGATCTTTTTTTTTGTTTCAGTATATTTAATATACTTATACTCTGTAAATTTAAGCCTTCAATAAATATTTGCTTAAAAATTAATTACTATTATTTATTAATCAATTTATATCATTCCTGTTTTTTATTTTTGCAGAAAATCAAAAACCATGTAATTTAATATTGCCTTACTCAATTGTCTGTTATTGTTTTTATCAATTACAAATAAGAAATTAAAATGAAATATAATAATATAGACTCAAAAAATATTACCAAGTGTAATGTAAAATATTAATTACGCTTTTAAATTAGTTAAAAATAATTTTTTTTTTCGAATTATATAATAGTTATAGTAAGTTGTATATTTTCAATTTACTACAATTTATTTACCATACAACTAATCTTATAATAATTTAATATATTATATGGAAAATTAAATCAAGTAAACACAATAGTATATGATTTGGCTAATAACCTTAGAAGTTGAAGCCTATAAACCTTAAAAAAAAAATAGTATAAGAATCGACCAAATAATTAATAAAATAATAAATTATTAGGTACCCATACCTTTCAAATTGGAAACATTTAAAAAAAGATAAAGATTAAAATTAACTGTTTTATGTTTTTGTTATTTTATTTGTTTGATCCGTTATAACTTTCTAGAAATATAATTATGAAGATCAAATGACACAGTTGATCAGAGATTTAAATGAAATTGAAGATAAATAGCACATATTTCACATCCAAAATGTAATTGTACCTATGTTATTTATATTATCATATATTGGCCAATCATACGTTTTTAAAGCAATAATAGATTTAAAAGTATTATATTTCCTTTTTATAAAATTATATACATATTGCACTAAACTAGTAATACATAATTTGATATTGTAATCTTAAAAAGTTTTTTTTTTAATCTATTATTTTTACTATAAATGATTTATTTTGTGTATTCATTAAATTGTATTTACATCATTATATTATTAAAATGTCGAGAGAAAAGTAGTTAACCGCGTATGGAAGGGAAATGTCTTAAATTCAAATAGAATATATTATACCATATTACAGTTGATTTGAATAATCCACTGCCCATGTTTTCTACTATATAACATCTCTCCTTCCATAAAAAAGTTGAGCAGCATTAATAAGTTCAAGCTAACCAAATTTTCTGAGTGTTTTACGTTTTTAGCTTTGAATTGTCGCCTTCACTTTAACAGTTTGCACCAGTTACAAGATATACAGACGTCTAAAGCGTCGGGGTCATAATCAATTTTATACTTACTGTAGGGGATGTAATATATTAGTATTAAATTAGTATTAGTAATTATATTTTCTATATCTGAATTTATAACCAATATTCGTTCAAATAGTTATGTAATATTATAATAATTTATTGCTTTATAAAGACCGTTGTTCTTAATAAAACTGGTTTTATAAATTATAAAAAATCACTAATTGTTATCACTTGCTCATGTTGAGAAATATAAATATTATTATTAATACATCAACTACTTATTAATTTTAGTAATTATCCTTTATTGATTTAATATGTATTATTTTTCATTTTCAACCTACGTACATCTTACGAAGAAGTTATAATACAAATTAATTAATTATACTTGGATCATTCTGTATCTATATTTTCCGTTACAACAATTATCTATAAATAGCATTTAGTTAATGAGATTAAAGTAAATATTTCACCATGTGGTAATAATAAGAGTGATTATGACTAGGTTGAGTTCAGTGCCGAAGCACTTAATAGTGTCGTTTTACGATAATCGATTTTTAATTATTTTTGAATTAAGGATAAAATCGATAATTCATTGTATATTGAATAAAAACAGTTTTTATAATTTGTACATATGTAATGCTTAAAGCACAATTTAGGATTTTAATAATTGGGTGGGTGAGTAGGTGGACGTAAAGTGCAAATGGTCATCAAATATAATATAAAGTCCACCAATTTATATCAAGCCATGTCCTTATTTGATTAAACGATTCATGTAACTTCTCGTATAAATCAGTTAGGTATAGTAATTAATATCAACTAAAGCATAAAATTACAACTACTACTAAAAGTTCAGTTTTAATCTTCAATTTCATTTTTAAAAAGTTACATAGTAACATGTTTTTTCACTTATCATGATTAACACTTAATAACTCGTAAAGATAAAAGTAACCGACTGACTGCTGTTCAAATCGAATAAACGTTAGGTTGTATAAATATATATATATATATATATACTTATGAATGGTACAGTATTATAAATTAGCTTTCAAGTAACTATATTAAGTGGTGTTTTTAGGAGGGAGAGGGTCAGAGCCCAATTAATAATTGTTATTAAAATAATATTTTCTGAATTTTTAAAATTTACTTTCATCACGGCGCATTAATAAGCAAATAATATCAATATTCCACGAAAGATCCTTAATCATATTATACCTCAATATACATTAATTATGTTTATAAGCACATTACATATAACTAGATAAAATTAATTGTATACGTGTATATAGTATTTCATTTACGTTTTAAGACGAATGGCAAATAGCGTTCAGACTATTTTAGTAGCACACCATCTCTATTTCCGAAAATACGCCACCTTGTGGGAAATCATTAGTAAATTTCTAGCCCCATCTCTCCCAATTAAAAAATCAGACATAGTCCAACAATAAATTACAAAAGAAAAAAATAAATTAAGACAACGCTTCTGTTATGTTTTTAAGCAAAATTATATTTCATAAGGTCTGCATCCAAAATAATTGTCTTCAAACAGACTAAACATACAGACATTTTAATTCGGAATATAACCGGGATATAACTGATAATAACCGAAATGACCTGTAAATTTCTTATAATCTACTTCATTAATATTTTTAACGCAGTTGAGTTCTCATATTATAGTTTTGATTATAAATATTAAATATTAATTATTATAGTTACATTCCCCATGTTATGGAAATTTTTAATTATCTTTTTTTTTCCCATTTCTCGTCACACAATTTGGATTGTCTGAGCGCCACTTGGCAATATATAAATATATTAAACACACCCATTAGCTTATAAAATATTACGCAGGCCTCCGTTAAAATATGAAACCCATATTTTATTTTCTAAAATCTTTCTTGACTACCTCTTACTACCTATTCTTCAAATTCTACCTAACCAAACGTTCTTTTGCCGTCGGATCTAAATTAAAGTTCTTCCGCAGTATCACCCCAATAATAACCATTGTTCCCCAATTGTCAGTCGCATCCCAACACTTTCTAAGTTATACTCCAGCTAAACAATCGTGTACTCGGAAATGCAAACAGCTGATTACGCTGACAGCTAAGTTACTCTACCGTCTACCCGTGTTGACGCAGCCTCAGAATCACTTCAATAATTTATCTCTTCTGCACTCCAACTGACGTGCTCAAGTTAGTGAAAACAAATCCACCAAAACTGTTACCATATACCATGTTCAACAGTCGCTAGTATACCTAACTAACAAGCTCGTACCAAATTATAATATACCTAATTACTTTAGCCTAACTTTTGAAAAATGTCTGGTTTGAGAGTTGGCCTACATTCATTGAACAGAAATACAATAAATAGACTTTTTTTTATTACTTTTTTATAATTTTTCTATTCCAACCTCTCAAATGAAAATATAATAACATTTTCATATAAACCAAAATACACATTTATAATCTCGTACTCAAACCAATATGAATGTATATAAAAACTTAGCAAAAACTCTACCACTTAAAAAACAAAAAAATATTTCAATCGAAAGACTAAAGTCATCAGAGGATCAGACTCATAACAGTCATAAGTCATAACTAACGCTCCTCCATTCATTTCAAATCATACCCTCCATTCAATATTCACATCCCTAGAGTCTTCGAAATAGGCAAATTACACCACCTACTTCACATTCAAAATCTACCTTCAAGCCAATATCCATGTTCGTAAGAAAATAATTTTCCTTTAATCCCGAAAATTCCACCAGTAGCCTTAAGTGACAGTGGTTCCAAAACCGTATCCTATAATTAAACACATCTTATAAGGTTATACTTATAATAGCTTTTATTAAACTCACGCTAAAGTGTCGTCACTGGACGGTTATTCTTTCACGCCTACATTCCCTTGTATTATAAAATACATTTTATGATAAATTTACCAAATATGTGTAAATTATTTTAAATAATTTCATGCATTAAACATAAAAATAATAACACCTATAAAAATAATGTAATCTCTTTTTTTTAGATAATGACTATAATTATTTTACATGTTAGAATTATAATATTATTATACTATTTAAAGTCTTACAAGAAGCATATGTAAATCAAATTTGTATGAGTCACACAATTTTGTTTTTTAATACACAACCAAAAAAATATTTTTTCTACCTATTATAACTATAGGTAAAAATTATTACGGTAAGTCAACTATGTGGTCGATAAATTTTAGATGTTACAAGATTCACCCGATACTACCACTTGGTGGGATTACTATAAATATTTATAATAGTAACATATTAGATTACTTGTAGGGTTAGGAATGTATATTTTATTTATATTATAATACTAAAATAACACAATGGTTTTTCTATTTGTCCTTAAAACATAATAAGTAAAAAAGGCTAATATAAATATTAAATTCTGCATTTTTTTTTTTTTTTTTTAAATCGACAATAATTTTGTTTGGACAACTCGATAAGTGTTTGTTAATGCAGATGTAATGTTCTAAGTGGGTACAAACTATAGTTCATGCACAGTATCCGCGTGCTGTTTTTTTGGTGCCTTGGGTATGCATTTTTAATGGGAAGAAGAGTGAAATATTAAACACACCATAAATATAATAAAAACAATAAACAAAATAGGAAGTACCTACCTAATCGCTTTAATAATAGATGATCAATGGTTATTGCCCATTGGAGTATTTATTAGGAATAAATATTCCTCGTAGTACTTCCATCTTATTTGCACTACTGCTCTAATCTATAAAACGTCATATTTTATGATGGGTTTGGTCTTTAAAGCAATTATTATTTTTTGTAAACTTGTTGTGTCCAAATTCCAAGTAAAACATTATATACTTCAAAAATCTACCACGCGTTTTTTTGTCTTTTATCGTTGCTAGACGCGAGAAGAATTTCATATTGGACGCTGTTGGCGGACGAAACGTGTTCCACAGCACTACAAGTCCGTGGCCCACACTTAGCTTTCATAATGACGTATTCTTTCGCAGCCACATTGTATTTAACTCGATTCGCTCAATCATACCTACGGTGAAAAATGTCGGTAACATTTGTATTTGTTTTCCGTCCTGATTTCTGTGGTGCACTAATAAGGGTGTCCAAAAATGCGCTTAATACATTACACGGACTGTAATGCCTACATGCGATCCGAGGCTCGAACGAACGGTTAGACGGAAAGTTTTTGCCGGTTTTGGTGACACGTTCCCTTGGGAAATCCAAAAAAGTGGTGCACCATATTATGTGCGCGCGCGATCGCGTACTATTGTAAACTGAACATTTGTATTCGGTTCACTGTATTTTAGCACTCATGTGGTGTGGATTTTTGTGTTGCGCAGGCTGTCTCAGACATGGGAAGCGAGCACTACTGTCTCCGGTGGAACAATCATCAGAACAACTTACTGGGCGTATTCAGTCAACTGCTCCAAGAAGAGTCCCTCGTGGACGTGACGCTCGCCTGTTCGGAAGAAGGCCGCCTGATCCGCGCCCACAAGGTGGTATTATCGGCGTGTAGCGCATACTTCAAGGCGCTGTTCCTAGACCACCCGACCCGGCACCCCATAGTCGTGCTCAAAGACGTGCAGTTCGCCGAGCTCCGCGACCTGGTCGAGTTCATGTACCGCGGCGAGGTCAACGTGGACCACAGACAGTTGACCACTCTGCTGAAGACGGCCGAGAGCCTGAAGGTCAAGGGGTTGGCCGACATGGCTCGCCCCAGCGACGGTGACGAAGACACTGTAGGCGACCGCGTCGAGCTGGTGCCCGCCGACCGGGACGACGAGCCCATGGAACCGGAAGACCTGCGGCCGCTGAGCCGGTGCCGGACGCCGGTGCCGACCGAGAGCCGCACCCCGTCGCCGCCGCCCACCGAGAGCGACGACAACCTGTCTATGCAGAGCGAGCCCAGCGACATGACCACCGTCGGCAGGCACGACCAACCGTCTCCGTCCGGTTCCGGTCTGCCGCCGGTTCAGCAAGTTCCTTTGGTAAGTGCCTTTGGTAATATTTTCATTACATTATTTTTCACTCGTATATACTATATATATACTATACACCTTATACTGCAGGGGTCGTCAATCTTTTCAAAGGAGTGAATCACATTCGATATTCTAAGTCCCTGGCAATCGACATCCAGGATAGTATTTAGAGATTTTGTTTTGATGAGCAGGTCCCGTGTGTTTCTTCACTTCATAATAATAATATCCGTGTTATCCGATTATTGATTACGTGATCGACCGATAATGGTAATATTCATTTTTATAACGATCGACCTATATATGCCCAGAAAGATCAATTATTGCGATCGAATGGTTGGTGACCCCTGCTTTATAGTCTATACACCGTCATGTAAACATTATATAAAATATAGGTGCCTACGCATCAGTGGTGGCTATCCTAAAAAAAAATAGCTGTAGCAAAATATAAAAAGTAACCACCAACCCTCACCAATATTCAGCCATGTAACATCCCATCAACTGATTAGTGAATTGGTAACTAACATATTAAAAAACAAAAATTCAGATCAGCTCAATTTTACTAAATAAATGATTTAATATCATGACACCTCTTGATTATTTTTGTCATAATAGCCTTGAGATTCTAAAATATTGTACACATGTTATGGCAGTACCTAACATAGACGTATTATAGTTCATTGCCAGTTGTATTGCCAAACTCTAAGTCTGCAGTACTTCTGTAGTCTGAATTACAGTTAAAGATTGTAGTAGATTACAAAACTTATAAATATTGTATTGTTGTGACATAAAAGTAAAATCCTGTACTCGCGTACAAAATATTATTCCACTCACCTCTAATTAAAGATGTAGCCAGAGCTACACTACCACTATAGGATAACCGCCACTGCTACGCATATTGTCGCATAGTACAGTACTACAGTATATACATAATATACACGGTGTTTGACGCGGAGGTGCGAGACTTTTCTTTATTGTTAAATAATTTTAGCTATATTTTTTTTTTTTTCAAAAATGTTGGAACGATATATAGCGTTACGGTCAGGTCTTGAGAAACGCTTCTTTTCATTATATGTTTGCGTGTCTGTTTCTAATTTTTTTCCAAGTCAAACACTGTATATAAATATACGAATAACAGGACCATCTACGGTGCGTGATATTTTTTTCAACTAGGACCGTCCCGCTTTTCCCTTCTAATGATAGCATCGAAAAGAGCCGATAAACTTCATAATATTTACGTGCAATAGGTACACATACTAAGTGTAATTAATAATTATAGTTAATATTCGTAAATTTTAATAGAAATGATGATAATTAAACAAATTATTATGAATACTGATTTATTATTACTCTCTCTCTCACACACACACACACACACACACACACACACACACACACACACACAGACATATGCAGATATAAAAGTCTTTATCAAAAATGTTATTTTTGTAAAATTTCATGCTCAGTTATTTTTATATTTATATATTTTTCATTGGCTTCATGCGGTATCGATTATTTCTCGAAGGGTGTATGTAGGCATCGCAGCTGTTCAAAGGAACTCATTTATCGGTTCGGGTATAATTGGATTACGTTGACAAATATCAGACGGTTTCTATCGTCTGCAATGGCCGTAAACTTCTTGAATTACGTTTTAGGAACTATGTAAAGGTGAGAATATTAAAAAATAATTCAAAGGTAAACATTCTAAGTGTAGATAAATCACAAACATTACTCGTACACGATTATATTGAACTTTTTCACGACCCTTCAAATATTATTCTGGTAACTATGTACATTTTCAGTTTCAAAGGTGTCAATTTTAAATCTAATTAAACGCGTCTTGCTGTCAGTAGAGTTTTTATGTTCTTGAACTATCGTGTATGTATATTATGTGTACGTCCTAAAAATGAATAATATTTTTTTTTTTATATCAAATTACAATTAATAACGTGTTCACATTTTAAAATACTAGATAGTCATTTTATTTATCATTACAAATTTACAACGAGTGTACCAGGTTGTGTACTTAGAGAATATCATAAGGCTTGAAATTATTTACTGAGCAGCTATTACCACGATTGGCGATTCAGGGACTTTCCCCAATTATACATCTCAGGAATATAGAATTAATATGTTTTAATATCCTTGTCAATACCTACGACATAACTAAATCTTAACAAACTTAATAAACATATTATCATTAAGGGGATTAACTGATGATCTTCTGTCTCTGTCTGTCACACGTGCAACATAAAAACACTTTAAATCGACTTTTTTTTTAATTTTGCATTTAACATTCCTATAAATAAACTTTTGTTAATTTTTATTTTTCCATTTCGTTTGATTCTATATTTTGTGAAATTTTGGGGGACAAAATAAAAAAGAACCGGATGGGCCTCGCTTTGCTGTACAATAGGTGGTGGAGTGCACCTCGTTTATAGGACAGGTCATAATTACAATGGATTTGTTAAATTTGAATGCAATGATAGATATCATTGTATACGAATAACGATTCTGAACGAAGTTAATATGTTTGTCTAAAATGAGTGTATAATTATGTAGTATTTTATATTTAAATTGAAATATAATACAATAGTATGCAATTTTGTAAAAATTTAAATTTCAAACAGTTATAAAATATTTTGCTTTAAGTCCGGTAGAAATTTTTTTAAGGATTTTTGAAGAGTAGCTTATGGATAACCTAGTGTTAAAATTTTGAACCTTAAGTATGAACAAAATAAATTTTATGAATTTTTATCTACAAAATAACTTGCAAATTATCGTGATTTTGACACATTTTATACAAATTTGAGCTTTATGCGCTTATAAAAAAAAAATTGAGTAAAACGATCTCCAATATTTTTTAGTTACGATAAGTTAAACTTATTATAAACCTTGTATTAAATTTTAAAGAGCTTTTGGCCAGCCAATGAAATCTTATAGATGTTTAAAAAAAATTTTTTTACAAAAATCAAAAATTTAAATTGTCCATAAATAAGTCAAAATACTTTGAAAACATAACCACATATAGAGAACGCCAATATAAAAATTTGGTGAAAATTTCAAGTTGTTGCGGTTTTTCGTTTTTGAGTTACAGCATTTTAAAAAAATGTATTTTGTAAAAACGTGATTTTGCGTAAAATTTTCCGTTTTTTATAATTTTTTTTCATTTTTTCGATTTTTTCAAAAAGTATTAAAAATGTTGGATTTTTGACTTGCCCAAGTACCATTTATATTCACTTTTCTTTCAGAAAAGTTGCTGCTTAAGCAAATCGAAGCATTTTTACTGCCAAAAAAGGTGTCGTCAGATACAAAAAAAAAAAAACACACATTATTGTAAAATCAATAGATTCCATCACTCCTTTCAGAATCTAAAAAGTAGGAAAGTCATTCTAAAGTAGAGTTAACGATGAATTTAAATCAGTTTTCAAAATTCTTATCGCATTAATTGATCGACCGGTACGTTGAAAATAGAAAACGTTTAAATTCCTATGGTTCACTTGTGATAGACAAAGACAGAAAATCATGGCTTACAATCCTCTTAATTAGATAATAAGATAAACCTCCCACTTCCAATTATTCCAAAATCATTTATTTTTCTATCTAAAAAACAAACTGTTATTATTTTTAAATTATCTGATGTTTAATTAACTAATATTTGAATTATTTTATCTGATAGAAATACTTAAATAAATATACTATTATATTATTTCCATCATTTATAATTTTTAATTCAAATGTTAAATTTATATTTACTTATTATGTATATTATTATCAATAATGTAGTGATATATTACTATCGGTTATTTGTTATGATTTTTTCCTTAAATTATTATTCATTTAAAAATATATAAAATACTAAAATGTAATTAGTTTTAATGAAATAATTATTTTGTAATATTCTAGTTTAATGATTTGTCTGTCACCTTCTTAATCGCACAACTCCAAATAAACACTATTGAACCATATCCATTATAGTTGCTAATCAATTAGAAGCAATGTTGTACCTACACGTATTATTAAAAAAATGAGACGGAGACTCGCTCTGCTGTACAGTAGGGGGTAGATGGATTTCGTTCATAGGATAGGTGTATTATAATGAATGTATAAATCTAAATGCAATGCTATGTATCGTTGCATACGAAAACGATTCTGAATGGAGATGATTTGTTAATCTAGAATAGGGATATAAAAAATGTTATGTTAGATTTAAATTGTAATACATTATAATATGCCTATATTTGCTCTTCAAACGTAGTATTTCAATCATTTTTGAATGACAGTAAAAAAAATTTCTGTGGAATCTTTTATTAAATTTTCTAGTATTTTGGGGTCCCTGTAAAATTTTTTTATCAACAATTATAAAAAAATCGAATATTTCAAGTGCCTATAAACTGCTTAAAAATTAATAAAATATTTAGCAAAAGTATGAAAGAAAATCTAAAGAACTGGTAAAAGTTTCTGCGATTTATACTTTTTGAATACTAACAAATATTTAAAATCGTTATTTTATGCAATTTTTCAAAAATTTAAATTTGAGATGGTCATAAAAAATTTTCTGAAAGTCCGGTAGAAATTTTTTTTTGATATTTGAAGAAAATCATATTGTCAATCTTGTGTAAAAATGTTGAACGTTAAGTATAAATAACAAAAATTTTATGAATTTTCAACTACAAAATTATTTGTAAATTTTGACATCTTTTATAAAAATTTGAACTTTACAAGCTTAAAAATAAGATATGTGAAAAACGATTTTTGATTTTTTTTAATTGCGATATCTACAATTTATAATAAACCTGATATTCAAGATTTTTTGGAAAATCAAATTTTTTTTATCGATATTTCAAAAAAAAAATACTTAGAAAAATCGAAAATTTCACTTGTCTATAAATAGGTAAAAAAAAGTCAAAATACTTAGTAAACTTAATCATGAATAGAAAATGATAATTAAAACATTTGGTAAAAATTCTAAGTATTTGCGGTTTTCTGTTTTATGTTAGAGCATTTAAAAAAATTGTATTTTGTCAAAAAGTGGTTTTGCGTAAAATTTCCGTTTTTCCGTTATTTTTTATGGATTTTCCCTACTCTTTGGAAAGTATTAGAAATATTAAACTTACACAATTATCAAATAGATTCACTTTCCTTTCAGAAAAATTGCCAAAATTACTAGGAAATTGAAGCATTTTTACAAAAATGCTATGAAATGCAAGATGTAATGAAAGACACGTAAGAAACTTCGTTCAGAATCGAAAATGGTATTTGTAAGAAAAATCATAGGGTATATTTTATAATGGATAAATCCTAGTGATGCCGCAATTATTTGATATTATTATTGTCTTCCAAATGTATTTTATTTTCTTATTATCATTCTCTTATAGGTTGTATAAATAATATAGTCATAGTTAATATTTTACTATAAGTAAATTCTAAATACATAAGTGAATACATTTTATTTTATTTTACCAATATAACTATTTAGCTTAATAATTGCAAATATAATTAAAATTTTAGCGAACATAATAATGATAATATGAAAAATAATAATAATAAATTCTAGTATGTTGATTATATAAACCAATTAAAATTAAAATAACATCATATGCCAATTAATCGGTTAATATTAACAGATGAAATATACATAGTGATGATAGTATTATCGAAAGTTAAAATTTAACCTAAGGAAGATATTATAATAGGTATTATAATAAAAAACAATATGACAATAGTGGATGCTTGTGATTTTGGATTCAATTATGTATGAACATGGGTATTTAAGAAGATATATAGTATTCTTGGCAATCAATGGGTTCAGGAATGTTGACAAAAGAGAAACTAATTGGGTAATGAGAGGGTTTAGTTACGTAATAATCGTAAGATATAATATTTTAAATCGGTTTGAGGTTGAAAATGGTTCGAGTTGCCTACTCATATAGTTGCCTTCTACGTACATGTTTGCTTTAAGTTTTTCTTTGCTTCGGGTGTGTGCAGACGAGGGTTCAGCTATGGCTGACTAGACATTAATTGTAGACATAATTGATAATGGAAGTAGCGCTATTCTTAGGATAATCTTTCTTATGAGATATGTTTGAAATTTATATGTAAAGGACAGCTTTCGCACTTCCCAATATGTGCGTCAAAACATAATGCGCATTTCGCAGGTTGTTCCTATGATTAGACACAGTCCTCGATGATGTTTTTTTTGCTAAATTTGACACATTTGACGGTTGATTACAAAAGAGCATCTGAGCATGTGTGACCGTATAGCTGACACGGTTTGCATTGTGGTTAGAAACAGCCATGGTGCGGTTTTTCGATCACTATTTTGGAGTTTAGGAGGTAGGATAGTTGGTAAATGCTCTGATTGAATTCGTTTACATCAAGGACAATAATAAAAAGTGGTAGAACTTCTTTGCTTACTCTAGGTCGGGCGTTTAGTACATTTATGACATAGAAGTCCAAATCCCGGAGAGTCGTAACGATATCCTTTGCGGAAATAGTGGTATAGTATGATGTAGGTGGCGGATAAACACTGATTAGGCAAATATGATGGGGTGACCACGTATGAGTCGTTAAATCCGAATTATTGCATAATAACCGACGATAACACAATTACGAATTTTGAGAATTAGGAAGGTGCCCTTAGCGGTAACCTTAAAACCGTCGGTATACCCACAAGTAACATCACCAGTAACATTACTTATGAATACTGAAAATGTAATTTTTTTCGCAAGCTCATTTTCTTCATTTCTGAGGTGGTTTGATGGATATGATGGCACTGTAGATTCAAATTGTTGTGCAGTAGACTTTGACGGGAGGAAGACTGAAAGTCTCTGGCAGATTCTCGTTCTACGGGGAGGGAAAGAAAACCGTTTGGCAACACAAAAGCCTTACTTTGTTAAAATTTGCATCTGGTTTGGTCGAAGAGGAAGGTGACAAACGCCACTTAGACGAATCATGTAATTTGACGAAAGACATGACGGACGGTTCCGTATATCGTGTTAACACGTGAACATAATTAAATAATAATTATAGTTAATAATTGCGTGCGCCGTGATGAACGTGCGTGCTCAACGGTGGACGGTACAGAATTGGAATATAAGTATAAAATATTTTTATTACACAAATCCATAGTATACTGATTACTGTTCTGTAGATGAATCAATGCATCGGAATAAAAATTAAAATTAACACGCGTTTTGGATAAAAATTAGCCGCCAATCATACCATCTCATTCGGCTAAGTCGATGAACCTCAATAACTTGCTAATATTAAAATATAGGTCCATCTCCATACTACACAATTTTATTCTGCATTAAACAATTGATATCATGCAATTAAATTAATGCGTTACATATTAAATATCCATATTATGCTATAAATATCATTTAGATCATACCTCATGGGCTATGGCCCATACCGTCATACCAATATTATTTTTTATACAACTTTTGGTTTATAATAATGTTAACATTTTATAATATTTTAATTATCATATTCTATTCATACATTTTAACATAAATGTGAACTTAACTAATATTAAGTGTGAAATGGGTATTTAATTTTTATTTGTACAATTGTAACTACAAGAAAAAGGTAATTTTGAAAAATGTAATAAGTAATTATGTGATATTTATTTTAAAATAAAATACGTTTTATGAGATCTTATTACACACATAACAGTATAATAATCAATCTTCATTTACTGTTAATTGTTTAAATAAAACTTAAACTTATAAAGTTACTCTCGTCCTTATATTAATTAAATTTGCAGGCGGATTTTGACTGCTGATAGTCTGAGCTTCATTTTATTTCGAATTTATTTTACGGGCCCTTTGAAGTATTTTGCCTATAAGGATTTCATATATGTATTCAAATTATGTCATAATACTACAAAGTATTGCTTATATTTCATTATTACAATTACTAAATCATTTATATTAACTAACACTAACCCATCAAATTCTGCTATACTTATATAAAAATAAAAGAGACAATAATAAATATACTTATATATTTTTTTTTGTTAAGATATAATTTTAGTGCGAAAAAAAATTCTTTAATATAATAGAAAATATATAATTTAACTCATCATTGTATCAAATATTGCATTAATTATTAACAATACATTAAATCAAGTATATATATAATAACATAAATTAATGTACATTAAATTAATTTAATTGGTTTTAAGTAGCCACTACAATACACAGTTAAAAAATATATTTAAATGACCAATCGTCATAATTATGTTGTAACTTACAAAATCACATTTTATTAAAATACAATTTCAGTATTCATGTACCTAATATTGTATTTGTGAGGTATCTAAAATAAAATTTACATTTAAAATCACAAACAAAAGAGAATATATTATAAGAAATTCCAGCTGGAATTAAAACCTGGGATATTGTTCAAAATTATTCCCTTTAACATACCACGTGTATAATTAAACATTATATTTAAACACGGTTGAAATATAGGCTCTAGGCTGGATGTACATTTGTTCACTTTTTGGTATCCTAGAAAATATTTTATTTGGTTTAATATGTTGATTGTAATATTTAACAACTGAGGTATAAATGTAAATTTATTTAGTACCTACTAATAAATACAAATAAAATCGTTAGAATATTTGGTTTTTTCAGCTAACATTTTTTTAGATTCTGAACGGAGTGATGGAATCTATTTTTTTTTTTATGTTGAAATAATAATAATATTGTCCTAATCTAAAATAGTAAAATATCTCTCAGGTGAGGCCGGGTAATTCAGTTAGTATATAATAAAACATTTGTTATAAGAACTGAGTTTATATTATATCTACTGGTTATCTTTTCACAAAATGTTTGTTACAATTCTAGTTTATTCATGGTTATTCGATTTGGTTCCTGAACAACGGCACTCTAGGGACTCAAAAATCAATTATTCTCGTAAATTGGAGTAGAAAACTCACGAAGAAGAGCTAACTAAAATACAAGGGTTTCCTCACATTTATACATAAAGTAAGCTACCAATAGGCGATCTTTTAAATAATTTAGATATACCTATTCAATAACAACAATAATGATGAATAATAACTGGTTAAAAATATAATTTTTTTATTAGTATTTTATAAAATTAAAAATCAGTTAAAATAATTTATTCCTTAACTAACATTGGTTCAAAATTACCTATTTGTAACAAATAGATAATGAAATCATCATCATCATCAACAGCTTAACGGTCCATTAAGGACCTGCGCTGCCACTAGTAAGCCTCTCCATTTTTCTCTGTTCAAAATCCAGTCTAACGTTGCATTCTCATCTATTAGTCTCATATCCTTTTCTACTGTGTCTTTCCATCGTGTTCTTGGTCTTCCAAGTGAATTTATTTTTCGTATCAGAACATTCTTTAATAAATCTCCATCAGCTCTCCATACATGTCCTAACCACTCTAGGCGTTTACATCTTATATATGTGAGTATATTTGGTTTTTCATACAAGTCATATAGCTCTTCATTGTGTCTTTTTTCATATATTCCTAGGTTGTCGTACACCGGTCCATATATATTTCTTAGTATTTTTCTTTCCCATATAGTAAGTTTTCTATTGTTATCTTTTGTTATGGACCCGGTCTCACACCCGTAAGTTACTACTGGTTTAAGGTAGCTTGTGTACAAAGTGATTTTAGACTTTCTTGATAGCAGTTTTGATCTCAATAGCTTATTTATGCTAAAGTAACACCTATTTCCATTTGATATTCTTTCTTTTATCTCCTTATGTATGTTGTTGCTATTGTTTATATTAACACCCAATTATTTAAAATAATCCACCTTTTCAAAATTCATACTTCCCACTTTCAGGTTTGATTGGTCTACGATTCTTCTGGATAGTATCATAAGTTTAGTTTAAGATTCTGAAGGGGGTGATGGAATCTATTGATTTTACAATAATGTGTTTTCTTTTTTTTTGTCTGACGACACCTTTTTTGGCAGTAAAAATGCTTCGATTTGCTTAAAAAGCAACTTTTCTGAAAGGAAAGTGAATATAGATGGTACTTGGGCAAGTCAAAAATTCAACTTTTTCAATACTTTTTTTAAAAATCGAAAATAACGATAAAAAAAATACGAAAAAACGGGAAATTTTACGCAAAATCACGTTTTTACAAAATACATTTTTTTAAAATGCTCTAACTCAAAAACGAAAATCCGCAACAATTTAAAATTTTCATCAAACCTTTATATTGGCGTTCTCTATACATGGTTAAGTTTTCAAAGTATTTTGACATAGTTTGACTTATTTATAGACAATTTAAATTTTCGATTTTTGTAAATTTTTTTTTTTTAAACACCTATAAAATTTAATTGGCTGACCAAAAACTCTTGAAAATTTAATACAAGGTTTATAATAAGTTAAAATTATCGTCACTAAAAAATATCGGAAATCGTTTCACTTAAATTTTTTTTATAAGCCCATAAAGTTGAAATTTGTATAAAATGTGTCAAAATCGCGATAATTTGGGAGTTATTTTGTAGTTGAAAATTCATAAAATTTTTTCTGTTTATGCTTAAGGTTCAAAATTTTAACACTAGTTTTCCCATAAGCTAATCTTCAAAAATATATAAAAAAATTTCTACCGGACTTAAAGCAAAAAATTTTATGACTGTTTGAAATTTAAATTTTTACGAAATTGCATACTATTGTATTATATTTCAATTTAAATATAAAATACTACATTATTATATACCCATTTTAGACAAACATATTAACTCCGTTCAGAATCGTTATTCGTATACAATGATTTCTATCAATGCATTCAAATTTAACAAATCCATTGTAATAATGACCTATCCTATAAACGAGGTGCACTCCACTACCAAAAGTACAGCAAAGCGAGGCCTACCCATTCTTTTTTCTTCGTTAATAGATAAACCCATATTTTTGCTGGCTTCTATTAGTTTAGAGAGTGATTGGGAAATTTCTTCTCGCGTATTCCCTAAAAGAACTATATCATCAGCATATGCTAAGACAGTTTCTTCACCAATAACTTCCATTCTTCTGTCTTCATAAGCTTCTCTAATAACTTTTTCTAGTCCCAGATTGAACAATGTTAGTGATTGGGCATCACCCTGTCATATTCCAAAATTAACCTCAAAGGCTGGTGATAATTTCTGTATTTAGTTATTTTTATTTTCTTCAATTTCCTCAATCTTTCTTTTTTCACATCTTAGTACTTTACTGGTTTCTTTTTTAGTGTTTTTATATCTTTCCATATTTATGTCACTTGGGTCCTTAATAGTTTTTTCTCGTATGCGGTTTCTTCTGTTTATTGCTTCCTTGCACCTATCATTAAACCATTCTTTTCTTTTTTTCTTTTTTTAATAAAATAGATGAAATAACTAAATGAATAATAAAATAACTAAATCTAGTGTCAAATAATGATAATTATATTATCATATTAATTATAATTATAGTAAAACAATTCATTATTTGTGAACAGATTTTAATATTATCCAAACAATTTTACAATATATTTCTTATTCGTATTAATAATTTAAAATTTCAAGTATAATATTTCTTGTATTGCAGTTTTAAATTTATGATTCTAAAAAATATACAAGTAACAATTTTTATGTATTCTCTGAAATAAAAGCAAATTTCAATTATATAGAATTATAGTAGAAAATTTATTATTTTTTAACTGATATTAACAATTCAAATATTGGTTGATTAAAAGTAATATATTTTTAATATATCAGAATATTATCATAATTATGATTTCTTCTGGATTAATTGTTGGGTGTTTAAGTTATAATTATTCCAAAAAAAAAAAAAAAACGTTTGAAGTACCTAAACTTTTAGGGTTTTCTTAATTATACGAATAGAAAAATAATAAATCATCAAACAATTAATAAAAATAATTTAGATCATTATACATTTTTAAATTTCACAATTATTCTTTTATTTCGATAAAAAATAAAGGAGCCATATGGTTAATATGGTTACTGATATTTTATTTTATTAGTTAAATTAGATAAGTAATAAAATATAAATTAACAAATATTAAATTATGAATTGAAATATGAAATTCAGCCCAAAAAATAAATATATAAATAAATATTTTTGACACTGATTAAGTTCAGTTATTAGATTCTCAATCATTATACTTTTATATCACAATAATTAATTCTAATTTTAATTAAGTTGTCTATGATATTTCATAATTCCTATCAAGATGAATGGGTACCTATATGAAATAAATGTAAATATTATATTTAAATTTAAGTTTGATGTTTTTCTTTAGAAATATTTATGTGCAAAAGCAAACTTCTGTTAATTTCGTATAATTTTATAATTTTAAAATGATTAACTAAACATTAACGTTAAATTTTATGTTATACATCAATTATTACAATTTTAAACTAGAAATATAATGACATTAAAAGCAAAGATATACTTATACGAAATTTCCATTTTGTGTACAAAAAAACATAACATTGTTAAGATCATAAGTTCCGGATTTGAAATGACTTACATTTAACTTTTTTGCATACTTTATAACCAGGAAATCTTTCACGCTTAGTTAATCATGAAAATTAATTTTTTTTTTCTTATGGTATATACCTTTTTAATATTATAGCAAGACAATTAATAATAGTTATGAAACAAAAGAAAATAAATAAATAAAATTAAATAGAATTACACAATATAATAAAATAATTAAATATTAAAAATACATTTTTTTTTTTTTATATGAGGAAACCAAAGTTGTAAATGAAATTAATAATGAGCGACAATTGAGGGGAGTATTACATCAGGTGAAGTGTAACCTAAGGAAGACAATTGAAAAAATGAAAATGCGTTGATGTTCATAAATCTGATTCAATGACTAAGAAAAGTGTTTAATTAATACGTAAAATCAGAGGACAGAAATCAATAACTTAACATAAAATATAAGTTTGAAGATTAAACTCAAACATACATTTTTATTTACGTGGTCGTCTATTTAAAAGTATAGAGGAGTAATTATTATTTTTAATAGTAAATTAGAAAAATACATGTTCTAGATTAATCTTATAACTTTTTCAAAGACCTATTTTGTATCACTATTTTCAGAATGCTTCGAGTAAAATATAAATGAAATAAAATCATACTCGAAATATTTCATGTTTATTTTTATAACCTAATGTAAAACAAATTATTTTTTAGTATTATATGTTATATGTGTTTAAATTTTCAACATTATATTAGTACTATATTATTAAAAAAAAAAAAAAATGTAAAAATTATGATGAGAATATAAAAACAACTTGCATATTTTTTGCATAATGCAGTGTATAAAATGAAATCTTATTAAATCTATAGAGTAAACAATATTATTTTGTGGCACTTCATAATATTAACTACAAATGAAATCAAAATTGAATCGTATTGAGATTATAATATTTATGTAAATATAGAAACATGAACCAAATACTTGTTCCATAATTTGTAAAAAAATGTTTGATATTTAAATTTTAAACAATTTTTAACCGCTTTTGGTGTTTATTCTTTTCATAAAAATTACGTTCTACTGTGTAATAGCAGGGTTTTATAAAACCTAATGTAAATTTCTCAGAAAATATTTAAAATAACTATTATTGGTATAGAATTTTATGGTTTTAAATAGATATATTTAAATAATTTTATGTTCACATTATTATATTGTATAATATATTTCGTTGTAGTAATACAACACGAATTCTTATTTTTGGCAATAACTAAAGGAAAAAGAAAATATGTAAATTATAACTGTACACAAAAATTGATTATTGTCAACCCAATATTATTATAATAAGAATTAAAAATGATTTTTAAATGGAATATTTAAACAATATCATGTAAGTATTAACTTAAAGTTATAATACGTTGTTTTTCAAACATTCAAACCTTAGAGCGGTGTATGACAGGCACTTTTACTCATTAGTCCTACTGTACTGTCGACGCTTTTAATTTTGTAAGCCTTGTGCCACTGCAACGTGCCGATGGCACTTCTTAATTAATTTTAAAATATAATATGTAATTGTTGAGTTCAAATATTATAATAAAATTTTGATTAACTTACCAAATAATTGTATATACTATATGTACATAAATGTTTAATTTTACCATAATCATAAATCATCAATTATATATTACACTTTTAATAATATTTAAACATGGGTTAGGTTGTTTAAAAATAAATACATTATGAAATCATAACTTATCTTCTTGACATTATATAACAATAATTTTCCTTGTCTCCTTATTTGTGACTTCTCTATTTCGGCCTTGTCTGTTTTCGTTTTATAACTACAGCATATGTTTTCGCATCGTACAATATATATTATGTTAAGTATATAAACTGTAAAACTACAAACAAAGGTTTTAACAGCCTTGAAATACACGACAATGTTTAGAGTATACACAATTAACATCACGTGGTACATCAAATTTCTTCTGCACAGGCACTGCCACGGATTCACTCAATCGCCCCCCCCCCCCAGGAATTTTGAAATTAACACCAAAAATTCTTGTAAAAATTTCTTTTACCGACGAAAAAATACTTATGAAAAGTGTCTTTTACTAAAAATTGAGAAATTCAACTTAATTTAAAATTTCTTCTAATTTGTAAATAAATAATTGATGATTTTTAAATTTCAAACTTGGTTTCCTCATCTGATTCATAGTTAGATACCCAAAAATCCAAAAAAAAATAACAATACAGCCACAGTCAATAATATTAAATTACCAATCATTATGGAATATATTGTGGGAAATGCACGTTGTCTAATGTCTTATCTGTTTTTCATAAAACCATTGATTTTATAATATTAAAAAGTATATTATAAAACCAATGATTTTATATTTACATGATAAGTGCTTCGATGTAATCAATTAATCGATATTATGCGATATTATCTATAGCTACACTAAAATGAACGATTGTTTTCATCGACCTTTTCCAGAGGAAAATCAACTTTTATCCTCAAAATCGTGATAGGTTAGTTTACTAACCTAGTAGGTTACATAAGCTGTTAAAAATTAGACTTTTCATTTGACTACTTGTCTACCACTTACTCTACTAATCATTTAATTAAATAAAATTAAAATAAATACAAGACAAAAAAGAACCGAACGGGGACTCGCTCTGCTGTACAGTGGAGGGTGGAATGGAGCTCGTGCATAGGATAGATCATAATAATGACTCTTGACTCACCCAAAGTTCAATGTTTCAAATAGAACTTTCCTTTCAGAAAAGTTGCTAAATGAAGAAATCGAAGCATTTTCACTGCTCCATAACATGATCATAGACACACACAAAAAAAATAAAAAACCACATATCATTATAAAATTAATACATTTATCACTCCGGTCAAAATCTAAAATCGTTGCCCGTTAGTGGCTAGTAGTAATAGTCCCCACCAAAACTGAGTACTAAAATAAAATAAATTTAAAAAATGCAAAACATTAAATTAAAAATCGAAAAATGCAAACGTATTATTATTTATTCGCCACAAGATACTTATGATATTAGTGAATTACGGGACCTAAGACATAGTGTATAGGTATGTTATAGTATTGAATAATTATTATCTAATATTAATATGTATGTAAATACATAATGAAACTATTTTATAAAATTGTATTAACACTTGTCTTCAAACCCAAAATTAATATATATTTTATATAAAAACCATATTCCCATTTAAAAATAATATCTACTCGTTGACTCATCAAAATAATTAACTTAGTTTGTTGCATTATTTCCTCTAAGTTGTTCAACGCGGATGACGGATACCTTCTACCTACATAGCCACTTAGGTGTAGGTTTTCACTCGCAATTTTACACCTATGACACGGACGTAGGACACCCCCACGTCAACAGCGTGGGGCCGTGTCAAACTGTATTGTATTCCAAACCTATAAAAAACCGACTGGGTTCAATCTACTGGGTTTTTATCACTAGTCTTAGAATTCACAGAAGAGGTGTAAATTGTTTTGTAAAACTACTATTTTTTACTATTATGAATACAAAATTTGTTAAATTGGTATCTAAATTCTTATCAATACAAGTATTTAATATTAATCATTTTATAATTTATAATTTACTTTTATTATAACTTTAGTGCAATTGCCAATTAGTGTAGTTTTAAGTGTTTATGCATTTAATATGCTTACATATTAAATATTTAAAATGTATTTTTTTTAATTCAATTATTTAATTTATTCAGGTAGTAAAACTATAGAAGTTCTTATGTGAACTATGTAGGTACATCCTTCAAAATGTTAATTTATTGAATATCAGTTGTTAACTAAGCATGTACCATACAACATATAGATTGGTATTCTACGATCTGTGTATTCTATTACATTTTTGTGAAACGAGTTATCTTTACATAATTCAATTTTCTAATTTACTATTGTATGTGTGTGTGTGTGTGTTTGTGTGTGTGTGTGTGTGTGTGTGTGTGTGTGTGTGTGTGTGTGTGTGTGTGTGTGTGTGTGTGTGTGTGTGTGTGTGTGTGTGTGTGTGTGTGTGTGAGTATGTAATAACTCTTAATAAATATTCATATTATTTATTAAATGTCAAGAGCTTTTTAATTATCATCATTTCTATTAATATTTTACGAATATTAGCTAGGTATATTTTAATTTCAAGTTTGATTGTTGTATAAAGCATGACTTTTATTTAAAATCAACATAAAATGTTTTATTCAATACTGTCAAAATCACATTATCATAAATTTAGTTATTGTAAGTAAATACAGAGAATATTGTACCTCATTAATTAAAATAAGCTGTACTCGTTCATGAAAATAAATAAAAAATATCACTTTTTAATATGATCGTTTATTTTTTATTCTGGCGATACTAAAATTCAACATATTGTTGTATATTGTACAGTTCTTAAAGAAAGAAGCTGACTGTGACAAGACTGACGACCGAAGCATTCAAGGGGAAAGCTCTTCAGAATATCGGAGTATACCAGATCCGGTAAGCATAAAGTTGTCAATTTATTATTCATTAAAATTGCATCAATTCCCGTTGTTATTAAATGTATATAATGAAAATCTAACTCAGAATAGAAAATGAAAATGATTTTGATTTGTTATATAACGAGACTGAACGTAATTTAGAAAAAAAAACTAGAGTAAATTATACATTTCCCCCAATACGCTGATATATACAGCTTAGAAAATTAAAATATTTTTATGCAAACTAAGTGCAGTCTCAAGAAGTTGACTTCAAAATGTTTAATTACAACTGTATGCGTAGGATCCTTTAAAATCCATTAATTATGACATTGGCATATTAAGCGATAAATGTTGTGTGCTCTGTAATTTTAACATTGATCAAAATATAATAAATTTCAGAACTGGGCTGTTGCATGTCGCACTTCCATGTTTTGTACACTCGCATGGTTAGTAAACTATTTGAAAAATAATAATATGGCCTTTATGGTTACACAGAAATTAATTTCTATATCTATTATAAATATCATAAATATACCTAACTATTGATCCACCTCTAATTATACATTTAATTCATACTATTATCTTGATTATTATTTTTAAAATTGCTTATTTTGAATAAATACCTACTTATTTTCTACTACATTGCTTGTTACACAAGAACTCATACTACTACCCATCTACTTGTACCTACTCGTTAAAAGTTATCTTGAAACCTTATTTTATTCTTATTTTTATAGCTTTGGTAATTTGAACTTGAAATTTTCTTATTTTTGATATTATTAAGTTATTTTTTCTTAAGGAAAATCTTTTTAACATTAAAATATAAGATTTCCATGAAGTTTCGTGAATTTCTTAATATTTTATATAATGATGATACGTCGATTATGAATTTTTATAATCCATGAAGTAAAATATCTTTCAAACACACAAAAGAATATTATTAGAACATAAATATTTTTACTCATTTACGATTTTTATACTATTTAAGTTCGTTCAGTATTATTAAATTATTAACTAGTGATTTCGTAATTAACTATTTAAAAAAATTATTTATAAAACTACTTTGATTTAAACATTATAATTTTGGGCAGTTTTATTTTCTTTGTTATCATCATTATAATAAACAGTTATTAAGATGATCATTTATTATATGATACACACACATGCAAAGATATTTATAATGAATATATTGAAGTGGTGTATTATGTGTATACATGTACGCATATTATAATTAGGGTTGAATACTAAATTTCATCATTGACATGCCATTGGTGGCAGCTAGGAATAATACTGAAGAATTAAAATTTTATGTTATCAAATTTTTGATTATATGGCTTTTACAAATTATAAAAAAAAAATTGTTAAAACTCATCGTATCCTGAGATATACACTTACCAAAAAATTTAATAGTTTATGGGAACTTAATTATCCGGGTGCTAACCTCTCCCCCTCCTCCCTAAAGTTCAATCGGGTCTCTGCGTGATCTCATCTACGACGAATTTGTGAACGCCGAGCAATGACAGCGGCCGAAATAATAACTGCAAAAAACAAAATATCATTCAAAACAGAAACAACCGGCTGAACAATTCTTTCATTTGAATTTCGCATTTACATAAAATCACTATTATCTGTTCTATATGAAAAATGATCCATGTATTAAAACGTTTATTTTTTATTTCTTCAAATTATTTTTTTTATCATAAATTAATAGGTATTTATATAACATAATGTATACTTGCCTAACGACGATATTGTTACTTTTTCTAAAACCAATGGTGCGCGCGAAATGGAGTTTTCGATCGTATAATTTATTATTTATACATGTATATTTATTAAATATATATTTATATATTATGTATATGTATATATTATAATACATGGCCGCGCTTGTAGCCAAAGCAAAAACAACAACAAAAAAAAAAAACACGTCAACTTCTTGTGCTGACACTATTTTGTCCACCATGATATTATTTACTTGACAGTAGAATCACTACAATTTTTTTTTGTTTTTTTTTTTTTTATTTTTGGTTTTTTTTTCTATACATACACTACTCAACGAAATCTACCAGCGAAAAGAAGTTGATGAGAGTTTTTTTTTTTTTTGTTTTTTTTGTTTCGGTTACAGGAGCGCGACGAAAAGACGGCGACGGACGCTGTCGTCACAGCCGCGGCCGCGTTACCACCACGATATTACACGTGCGTGTACTGCAACCTAACGTTCCCACACCAGAGCAAGCTCACACGGCACCTACTATCGCACAGCCTGGACAACCCACCTGGTGGCGGCGCCTCGTTTACGGACCCCGGCGGCGGTAACGGTGTGCTCGTGCCGCCGCCGTCCGCGCTTTCGTTGTCGCTGCTATCGTCGTCGTCGTCACAGCCGTGCAACAACCACAACGCGTCCGCGATGGACGACGGCGGTGGCGGCACGCTGTGCAAGTTTTGCGGCAAAACGTTCCCGGACGTGGCCACACTGGTGGGCCACCTGCCCGCGCACACCGGCGACCGGCCGTTCAAGTGCGAGTTCTGCGGCAAAGCGTTCAAGCTCCGGCACCACATGAAGGACCACTGTCGCGTGCACACCGGCGAACGGCCGTTCCGATGCGCGCTGTGCGGCAAAACGTTCTCGCGGTCCACAATACTGAAGGCGCACGAGAAGACGCACTACCCGAAGTTCACAGGACGTCATCGTTTCGTGTCGTCGCCCAGCCCAGAAGAGGAACCCGGAGGAGGTGGAAGCAACGGTGCCGGTGGCGGCGGAGGAGGAGGAGGAGGAGGAGGAGGAGGAGGAGGAGGTGGAGGAGGTGGAATAGGAATAGCGGGATTGGGGAGTTTCGGTAGCGGCATGGCCCAGGCAGTGGCGACGATCGCATCCGCCGCGGTCAGACCGTTCGACTTAACCGTCATACAGCATCATCACAGGCATGGCAGCGGGTCACCGCCTGCCCCGCCACCGCCACCGCCGACGCCCCCATGACGACAATTGTTTCCTTATAGAGTGTAGAGAGGATAGGGCCGCCGCCGTTATTCTACGCGCAGTCATATATATATATATATATATATATTATTTACATTATACGATAGAATATAATATATTATATTATATTATATTATATATTATTATGTATTTTGTTATCGTAATCACCGTCATGTTACGCTTATTTTTATTTATGTACAATATATATTTATATAATGCCCTCCAACGTTAGCGTCACACACACACACACACACACACACACACACATATACATATATAAATTATACACAAAGCATTAAGATTTTCGTAATTCTTTTGAAAGTAACAAATAATATTATATAACGAACGACCCGAAATGTAGAGGCAGGTCGATTTAAATCTCGATACCACTTGGATGGGCGTGCTGTTGTCGTCGTCGTCGCTATACAAGTATATAATAATATGATATTGTGTATTATACACGCGCGTAGTGCTTTTCGTTGGTTGCGTTTTTTTACATGCTTTGTTGCGTGACGAAAAACGAAAACAATCGCCGGAACGTTTAACGGGCATAATCCCCCCCCCATATACACACACACACACACACACACATACATACGATCACCGAAGGTTAGGATCATATGCGAAAACTGTTCAAATATTTTAGGTTAGAATCAATACTGCGCGCCGTAACTACATGCCGCCGCCATGCCCTCGACGGCTTATATCGTGTTGACGTATGGCGGCGGCAAACTTTGTTTCGGTCAACAAATCGTCGTAATAACGTAATAACATAGTGCGTTAACCGATGAAGCATAATATTATATATATATATATGTGTGTGTGAAATTAGGTTCGAACGCGTTCATCAATTCGATTTCGGCCGCGAACGCCTTCACTGCGGGCTTATTTCACTGCCGCTGTAGCGGTATCTATCTATCGTTTTCCAGGAAAAGATCCATCGTTGGGCGTGTTCTAGAATAGTGTATGTCATGTGTATGCGTCCTTACTCTACCAACCAATGTCGTTCAAATTGTCGATAATCTTCTCGGTCAAGTGAAGATTTCGAATTGACATTTTTTACCATTAAAATATCAACCATACTGCATATACATTACGTTGCTGTAAACATTCATTTTTATCGCGAAACTTTCATAATTATTATCATCTCGATTCTTTTGATATTTGTTATAATTATATTAATGACATTTCCATTTCGATCAATTGCATCAAATTTGTTTTATAATTGACATTTTTGAGTGCAGTGTGACAATTAATTATTTTTTTCTTATCAACTATTATTGCAACAAATACACACTGTAAATTTTAGATATCTATAGACTACGAATTTTCTTATCTGACGGTTTGAAATCAAGTTAAACGGCCTGTAAACGTTGTTAAATTCCAAACGGATGACTGAATATGGTCTGTACTCGTATAATATCTCAGTTTCTCATTCACTAAAACGAATACTTAATATGAGATTACTGTAAAAAAAACTTATATCTAAAAATTAATTAATTTTTGATTATAAAATAAATTTTATAGTGTTTAAAGCGTTTTTAAAAATATTGATACCCGGACTGCAGGCGTTCTCTTTTTATATAAGCGTTTGAAAGAGTTGAATGCATCATTTATTATTTCGACGACACGAGGACAGCACATTTTATTCATCCGTAAATTGTAATTATTTTAATATTCTCCAAACAAAAAAAAAAGTTTTTTTCACGTTCAAACTAATTACTATGAAGAACTTTACATCGTTGTAACTTTACTACATTAGTAACAGCCAACGGTGTGTATAATTGGTCAAAGGTTCAACAATTCTGAGTAAATGTGACATACTTCATTTCTCTCATAATCAGAACGCTCTAGCGCTTATTCATATAAGTCAGTAGATTTAATTTTCTGTGATATGCATGTATAAATTATATATATATATATATATAAAATGTTAATCTATTAATAGTAGTAGGCGTTAACGTGTGCCAGTGCTTAGTAATATTCTATACATATTCTAAAGTATTAACATTATTACAACTTCAAATTTGTTCTATTATGATTTCATCAATTCAAGGACCAAAATACACTTTCAAAATACCATTTAATAAAAGTATTAAAATATTATATTAGGTTATATCTATATATACATATATATATAGGTTTTACCAGTCATTTCATGTTATTCAATGTTAATTATTGACACTCATTGTAATGCCTAACATAAATTATCTGAGCTTTTTATTTATTATTTATATTTTATAGCTTATACCCAGGCACGTACACAAAAAAAAATCGGGGGGGGGGGTTCATAAAAAATTTTCAATAATCAATAAGTACTACACATTATATTTTATTACTTGTATATGAAATAAATAAATTACATAAAAATTATTTTGGAGGGGGGGTTTGAACCCCCAACCCCCTGTATACGTGCCTGCTTATACCTAAGTGTGATCAAATTTTCTCATTTTCATAAAATTGTTATTATAAAATTAAAATATTTAGTTTATAAACAAAAGTTAACGTATAGTGTTGAATTCTACCAGAATGAAAATAGCGAGATCTGAAGGAACAGGAATGTGATATTTTTTCAATAGATGATTAGTAAACGTATTATAATAGGTATTTCAAAATATTTTTTTTAAATATATATGCATGTAAATTATTGTACTTGCCTTGAAATTAGTTACTTTGTACAACTATCAAATATTAATATTTTTTATTTTGAATAATGATAAACATAATAAAAATAATAAAATATACATAAAATTATTCATATTAAAATGATAGGATTAATACATTAGATTTTGTTTACTTGTAGCGTTTTATTACATTTTAGTTATTTGTAAGTAACAATACCAACTAACTTAGATTTTATATGATTAAAATATTTTTCTTTTTGAAATTAATGATTCGTAAATAAGGTTGTATCAAATCAGTCGTAAAAATGTTTATTTATTATAAAGTAAAGTACATAGTATATAAAGTATATAGTAAAGTTACTAAATTTTTTTTATAAAATGTTAATGGCAACTCACAATATTGTTATGGTACAAAATATAAATGTCATTATGTGAGGGAAACTATCTCAAACGTACTTCATGATTTAATTCTATTTTGTTTGTTGATGGACCAAAATGAATGTAACATATGACCTGAACTCAAACTGCAGAGACGTGGTATTTTTAAACGATATATATGGGCTTAATTTTAAGATAGGCCATGGTCAACTGCGACTACCGTGGGTTAGGATTAAGATGTTCCGACTGTGATAGGCTACATATTGTATGGAATTTAAAATATATGTTATAAATGTAAACAAGAGTTTTGAAAGACCTCTTCTTGATTTGTACTCTTCATAATTACATATAACTACACCAAACAATATTTTCAAATTCTTTCAATATTATTCTAACATTCTTAATAAATTTACTTTAAAATATATTGTATACTCGAAATTACTACGTAGACATGTAGAAAAAACCGGCAGTGATGATAACCAAACGCCACGAAATGCTCAACTTGTATATTATACCTATACTCATAATTTTAACACATAAACATAACTTGAGATCTACTACGATTTAACTTAACGATAACATATATTCTAATATTTAATATAATACACCCTAAGATATCTAAATAAGTGTGTCGTTTTTAAAATCCCGAAGTTTACAAATATGGAAGGAGTCTTTATAATTCTCTTGCGTTAATTAAGTATATTATTTTTTAATCGATCTAATTTTTTAATTTTCGAAAGATCTTTTATTACGTCTTATAAGCATTTTTACATTTGTCACGAAAACCATTAGTTTTCTGGAGCACTCGTGCACAAATTTTTTAAATTTTTTTTTATCTTATAGCACTATTACCATAATGTTTCTTATTATGTTACCCAATTAATTCGTTTGTATCTAGCAAAACATTTATGCATACAGTTAGGCGGTTTTGTAATGAAAATTGTTATTCAAATGAACGATGACAATGTGAGCCCCGCAGTAGCGTATAAGAAATAATTTTTAGTAAATGTGATAACGAGACAAGTGAGATCATCGATTACTTTTTATTATTAGGTGCTAAAAAACATTATAAGAATAGCTATTTGTGTATTTTATTATAGTTTTTTTTTCTGTCAGTGCAATACATATATATATATATTAAAAAATTGCTAATGTATGAAAAAGAACAGAGTTATTTTTTTACTTTTTTACCAAATTTTCCACGGTCCTATCACAACTATCTACAATCAATATTATTTTTCTCTGTACCTACCTATGTATATAATTATATACATCACATATGTTGGTTACCGTTTTTATATATGCATGTTATGAAATACGCGGTCCACTGTATAGTTTCTGGATAACCGACCAATTATTGCACCCATAATATATATGAGTCCTTTTACGTTAACATTCATTGATTTGTGTATGTATATTGTATGTAAAATAGGAGGTTTGTTTGGTGGAAGGAGTATTCAACACGTTAGCCGCATACAGGTCGCAGGTATCCGTTCTACAACAAGGATTTTCCGCTTTTAGTCGGTTCTCGACTCTGCCACACGTTTACAATACAGGTAAAGTTGAAAACTAAAAAATAGATCTAATAATAATTGGTTTTATTATCATTATCTCGGTCGATATTCAGTACTAAGTAGAATAGATTATATAGACTGTAATATATAACTATACATTTTAACAGGTATATAAATATATAATAATTAACGTTGACTTACTATAATTGTAATTTTGAATGTGTTGAATTTTGTTTTGTTATAATAATATATACTGTGCTGTACGGTGTAATATCTAAAATAATAAAATAAGTGGTACCAATATAAACTCATGGTAGGTCATTGAAGCAAGAGTATTTTATTTGGAAATAATTATAAATCAACGAAATATTTTATGATTCTTAGTAATGCTTGATTTTAATATATAAAATGTGTATGCAAATATAAAATAAACATTCAAAATATAACTTTTGAAGACATTGATTAAAAGTAATTACCTAATCGTTCGATATCATTTTAAAATTTAAATTTTAGACGATACAAAACGAATTCGTTAAGATTTTATACGTGTTCAAATGTTCTAACTGAAGTATATTATATTAATATAATATGTCTACAAATATTTTTATTTTTTTTAAAAACATTCTTTTAGAGATTTTGGATTTTTTTTATTACATCTAGACGATTAATTTATAAATACTCAAATATGTTGTTAGAAAGACTACCTCAGCACATTGCTAGATCTTTGGAATTCGGATGGTCACGCATCCGAGAACTAGTGATTGGAGAAATGGCTTAACGAAAACCGGTCGACCGGTCGAGTGATTAACTATTCCTCCAAATCCATTGCATTAAGTTTAAAATACAAAATCACACTTGATGGTTAAAATTAAAAAAATTGAATGAAGCAACATTTTCCTTATTTTTAATTTCTTTTTAGTCTTTTGATTAAATATTTAAATTTAAATAGTATTTAAGTATTTATCATAAAAAAAAAACTATGTTTATCAATTTAATTAGCATTTATCAAAAAAAAAAAAAAAAAACTGAAAAATATTAGTATTAAAAGAAAAGTATAATACAACGGGCTATCCATTGATAAGAGTATAGAACCCATTAGGAAATATTATTCTTTTAAGAAAACCTGCTGGACATCAGACCGAGTGTTTTTTATTCGTCATATAATTTGTACACATTTGAAAGTAAAGATAAAGCATCGACCTCACGAAGGTCATTTAGTAATACTAATGTATATATATAATGAATCATTTATTTAACATAGGTAGGCAATTGTAACTAGAATTATTACTTAAATGTATAAAATGATTTTAACAAAACGCCTGCTTAAAACATTGATGTGGATCTAGGACTTTTCGTCGATAGCGTTTCGGTGATGTCGTTTCTGCAATTCATGAAGATTTTATAAAACCACTCGTTTTCTACAGGATATTGTTAATTTATCTTATAAGTACTATGTTAACACAAGTATCGAAAATTAATATATTAAATTGATAAAAAATTTTAAAAATAAACTTTATACACATTCAAGTCTTGATATTTGATTTTTTCTGTAATTTGGGACATTTTACTCTGGGATTCGATTACATAGTTTTGTTTCCCGATTGCGGGCTTAATTAGTATCTTTAATTCTTATCGGTAGGTATTTAATAAATTAACATATAGTTTTTTTCTCATTTAGATATGGGATTCAATAATTTTTTGGCGATAAATAAAGCTTACATTTTTTTAAAAACTTATATTTTTATGCTTAAAATTAACATAAATTTGATGTTGTTTTAAATTATACAGTACCTGGTGTATGGAGTGTACGAACTCGGTTCTACATCTACGAGTACGAACGTCTTATAATTTTAACATTCCCAAAATTAGTTTCATTGGGCCTATAAACAGGTAGTATCCATGTTATCGGCAAAACAGCATCGCCCAAATAAATCTTTGACAAAACAGCTGAGTCAAATCGGCTGTATAAAAAATTTACTACTTATCAATTTTGAATTAACAAAAGAGCTAAATAAAATGATCACAAAAGAAGTGTAAAATATATCAAACAAACCTTATTTTAAAACTGTTTATTATTTGTTTTTCATTAAAATAAACACACATTAGATTTTCCCTGACAGATTATTATTTTTAAAAATAAATGGTGTAATATCATTGTTTTCTTTTCTATTAGTTTATCGAATAAAAATTTACAATTCTAAAATACCAATTAGATAAGGTTTTAATCGCAGTGCCGAATTAAGATCGACCGTAGCCCTAGGCAAACATTTTTTTATAGCCAATTGTAAAAAAAAAAAATTGTAAAAATGTTTAGATTTATTTAACTATTTTAATTCACAACTTTTTTCTTGTTTTTTTAGAGCTGAAGTCATTTATTACATCATTTAAATATCAATAACATTTAATAATTCATTTTCAATATTCAATGGAACTAAAGCATTTAACCTTTTCGCAGACATAGTAGATCGTAAGTAATTTTTTACCCGTTTTAAGACTGAAAATGACCGTTCCCCAGTACAATTTGCTACGGCTGTACGAAGAAACATTCTCAGGACTATATTTAGATTTGGAAAAACATCATCAAGCTCTTTACTTTTAATGTAAAATGACATTGTAAATATCATTGAATTTTCAACCGATGTAAACAATTTTTCTTCTATTTTCATTAATTCTTTAAAATGAAGACACTCATCTTAATAAAACATCTGAGCTTTGAATATCTGCCGGAAATTCTTTAGCAATAGATTGACAACTGTTTTTGATAGCCCCCTCTGATGGCCACTTTTATCTAGCCCTAGGCACGCGCCTACCCTGTCTATACGGTAATCCGGCACTGTTTAATCGGATGGTTGGTCGACATCTTTCTATCCAAAACATGGGCATATACATAAATATAAACTTATCTAACTTAAAAATTCACCATTGTAAAATCAAAGCATTTTTCGATTTGCCAAAAACATACTATATACATTCATATAAGATAGTTTGCTTGCAGTATAAAAAAAACAAACATTCAAGATGCGTATAAAAGTTTACATATGGGAACTCATTATATGATTTTGAAAATTCAGATTTCTAGAATATATGGTGTCGTATAAATTATACACTAATTGAAAAAATACGTTGAAGATATAGATTATAGATAGCATTATAAATAGGTACGTTAAGAATTCTGGTAGGTGGAGGCATACTATATAAGCTGTTTTAGATAAAGATATGCATTGCGCATATCGAGCAATATAATACGGTTATAGTTATAATATAATATAGTTTATCGGCGACCAACTGGATCGTGTCGGAAATAGCCGATCATCTCTGCGTGTTTTAATATTTTGACATTCAGATAAAAATGTAAGAAATATTTAAATTATAGAGTTCAGTCTGTTCAGAGAGAATAAAACATTTTTAAATCTTACCTTGGTATTATATATTATATATTATTATTATGTGCGGGACCGGATTTTGGCCTTGACCCGCGACTACAAAATTTGAAGGGTGGCAAATTTTTACTGAACAGAAATTTATTTTACATTTTTGTAGATAACGAATTAAAAATTGTTTGGGTGCATAAATTTTATCTACCTATATTTATTCGTTAAATATCACTAATATCAGCTATCAGTGAATTAAAAATATTATAATATGTAGATGTACAATTTATGCATGTGTGCATTGTTGTTGCACTGGACCTTTAAAGTAGAATTTGTCAGATAAAGAACAAACACGATTTGGCAAACTTTATCGGGGCCTTTGGCGGCATTTATCCTAAATCCGGCCTTAATTATGTGTAGGTGTATCTACACTCGACTTGAGGTGAGTGTACATAAATTTAACTGAGTTCAAGGATACTCGTAAATAGGTACACTTTTAACTCGGAATAATGAAATACAAAAATACAAGCAAAATATATTTTAACAAAATGTTTAAGTCAATAATATTGTTTTAACTTCTAAAGTACAACTGTATATACTATATATCACGTGAATACAGAGAATTCATATTCGGCCGGTCACCATATTCGGATGTAAAACTTGGTGCATACAACAGAATTATCTCTTAATATTTGAAAGAAAACTCCTAAGTCGATTTTTGGCCTTTCGTTGATGTAAATACAAGAGACAGGAGGTCTAAAATAATATGCGGGATATAAAGACATTAATAAAAAATGCAAAACAGTAGACAAAACAAGAAGGATACGACTCTTTTGGACTGACTACGCATGGTAAAAAGTTGGTTTAAAAGTAGATTTTTTACATACATAATGCAATGTGCTAATCTAGAAAGTCCAGAAAAGACCAACAGAACGAATAAGACTGAGGATCCGATTAAAAAGGACGTAAAGTGATTGAACCAAACACAGATTAGCAAGTTTTAGCTATTGATAGGGGAAATATGGTGTGGTATTTGTTTGTCAGCATATATAGTTATTGAAAGCCGATAACTACTTTAAAGAAAAAGAAAAAGAGGATGCATACATCCATCCAAATGTTTCTATATATAGAAATTCGAAAAATAGGTAGACTATTGTCTACTCTCGTAAACTACGGAAATATGTTCTACGTTTTTGTTGTATTAGTTCTGCGTATAATAATAATTGTACTCAAAAATAGACAAGGTGTAATGATGACTTCTTATACCAGCTCACGTGGCAAAAGTGTGTAGTAAATAGTAATATAATAAAACCCGGCAGTTATATAACATTTCGGTAACGTTGATGTGGGTGGTTTTTTATGTACGCGTACAGTGGGCGTATAACGATGATGCTTACGCTGTTTTCTGAAGCAGATATTCGAGGAGATTTTTCTCATTTCATATCTCAATAATAATGCGGATGAAATTATACTTAACGTACGCTTACTCTATACTGGTTCGTGCGTGAGTAGGAATCTTTATCCAAATGACTCGCGAAAAAAACCGTATCGTCGATTTAAAAACTATTCGGACGACGTCAAAAATCCAACACTTATGTAATATTAGGGACACGCTTGCTTCATGTAACGTCCAATTTCGAATTTCAAAACACATTTACCCTTCCCGTTGTACTACTAACGAAACGAATCTCTGCGCAACTTGGTGTACAGCCCAACAGCCGAGCCGTACAGGATTGTTATGAAAGTGGTATTTACCTATATAATATCGGTCCCTATCCTTCATACGTTCGCAACACAGGAATTTAAACATTTTCGATGTTATTTTATATGACGGTTTATTGATGATAAGGATTTTTAAAACTGTATCGGATTCGTTATTGAGTTACCTCGAGAATGACATTCCCGTATGTTTAACGTGCGATGCATCAGCTCATAAAAAATTTGCACAAAAATTAGCGAGCAATCAGCATGAATTTGCACGACTATGGCTAAAATTTGCACAACATTCGTTTCTGATAAATATTTAATAAACAAAAGGCCAGGCTGACGTAATGTTGCTCTAGCCTGGCTCAATGTAAATATTGAGTTTTTTCAATTTTTTTCGGCCAATTTTTAGCATTCAATTAGCATGCATTTGTACGACTGTTAACCAAATCCGCACTACATTTTTTAAGGTAAAAATTCATTTTCGTATTTTGACCGTTGCGCCAGTCCGACCCAAAATACAAATTATCTAAATATTTTAATGAAATGACTTGGCACTTGTAATTATTGATTAAAAGCTAAATCTACCTTTTTATGCAATTTGGTTCTACTACTTGTTACATCAATCATTTTTATAAAAATATACTGATTCACGTTTTTTCGAAATCAAAGGTACATTGTTTTTAAATGTAAAAGATGACTAATATAGCATTATCATTTACCCATTTCTTAACTCACCTTACCGTAGAATCTGACCCCTGATATAGGAGACTCGTCGTTTTTAATCTGCCTCTCTTAAGAATATATTGAAAATATTACTCCAACAAATTATAATTGAACTGTCTTTTGAATTTTTGATGTTTTTAAAATTAAACAACCATCACCAATTTATACATACACTTTACTGACAACACATCACAATCTATGAAAGTAAAATTAATTGAATAACGTAGTATTTTGCATAATGCTAATTATTATTGGTGCAATTTTTTTTCCGAAATTGTAAACGGGCCGGGGCTTCAATCGTACGTTCAATCGTCGCGTACAAGCGCCACTTAAATGGATTTGAAAAAATCGATGTCGGTACTTATAGATTGTTATCTCTCTTGCAACTCCGGGAGAAAAAGTGAGAAAGTCATATTAATCGAATGGGTTCAACGGTGAATTCATATCGGCTCTTGTATAAAAATCGTTACCGCATGAATGGATCGACCGGTGATGTGATGTGGTAGGTACGTTGGAAAACGTCTGAATGAGACCGCGGTGTTGGACGGGTGCGCGATACCGAAAAATGAAAACGATCGTTTCCGACCGCCGCCGAATAATAAACATCGATAAAAAGACGTGATCAAAACTTGGTTTAATAACCTAAACTTACCAAGATCGACAATTATTCGCTTTAACCGTCTCCGCGTGGGGCACTCAGTCTTACCAGATCACGCCTATAAACTTGGTCTAAATTACTCTCCTCAGTATACTCTGCATCCCACTGAAAGTATGTGTGATCTTCAGAATTTACTTTTTCATTGTCCGTCCCTTTGATCCGAACGCCTAAATTTACTCAACTCTCTTAGCACCTTCAATATCCCTCTAAACCTTTTTCCATTCTCAACACCAACTCAGAAATCATCATCAACAAAATAATCAAGTTTATTTTGGACGCTGGTTTTACCATCTAACTAGTTTTTGGTTTTTTTTTTTTTTGGTTTTTTCTTCTTGCTTTTAGTATATTCTGTAATTGTTTTAATATTTTTAGTTAAATAAATACTGTAATTAAGTGATATATGTGTATTATCCATTATGTATATATAATTTGTAAACATCTCTATTAATTGTTGATCTAAAATAGTTTTATACCAGTAGCTAATTAAAATAAAAAAAAATTTAAAAAAAAAATTGACGTCATAGATCTTCTTATTTTGTGTACGGAATAAGTTAATAACAAAATAGTGTTTTTTTTTTTTTCAACGTGTTAATAATACGTTGTTGGGTGCTGTTACAGAAACGTCCGTGTCGCTGTACTCGGTTCTCCAACAACAAGGGCTGATCGGGCCATGCGTCAGCTCCAGCGACGAGGTGGCCAGCCGATGCCTGATCCGGTGCGCCATATGCCTGGCGGGGTTCCCGTCCACGTGGCTCCTGGAACAGCACACGGCCCTGCAGCACACCGGGCAACCGGTGCGCGGCCACGGGGGCGACGGCGGCGACGAGAAACCGTTCCAGTGCGACCAGTGCGGCCAGAGTTACCGTTACCGTTCCGCGTATCTCAAGCACCGCGAACAAAACCATCGGGCCCGTCTGCCGGCCGACAAGCTGTTCACGTGCGACATATGCGGTATGCAATTCAGGTGAGTCGGCCGTCGCGCGTGTACATGGAGAACATAATTTTAATACTATTTTTTCGTCGTCATTATTATAAAATTTATTATTACTGGCACTCGTCCACCGCGCGATGGTGCTGATGACCGGGACCTTTGCCTCAGCTGCGACAAAATAGTTTAATACGACCGTTGACTTCGTTGTAGCAAGCCAACCGGTTTCCCGCACCGTCGTCGCCGAAATTGATTCGACTTGGTACTTTCCCGTCAACCGACGTGTTCCTCCTCATCGTCGTATAAACCGGTCCGGTTATATTATTATATTATAATGTAAAATGTAATTCTACCGCGAAAATATTGGCGAACCCGTCAGAATTCCATTCCGTTAGCTTTCGCTCGTGTCGGACAATTTCTTACCGCAGCGTTTAATTTTAATTTTCAGGCCGTTAGCATAAGTTACTGTACGTATCCTCAACGTCATCTGCATATTTTTCCCCAAAGATATTACATGATTTGAAATTCATTTTTAGATTTATGAAATTCACATAGTACATAGCTGCTTCGCCTCGTCGATACATCAACCGTATCAAAACTTAACTTCAGTGTTAAAATATTTTTATATTGAAATGAATATTATATATTGTTAAATTCATTTAGGAGTTTCTATATTAGCTACAATTCGCTCAGACACCATCTAACTCATAAACCTTGATATATACCAATTTGGCTATATAGTTATAAATTTAATGGAATAAAATTTTTTGTTCATTTTAACACAAATAATACGAGTTCGACATCAACTATTGGATGTTTTTATTGTTGCCATAATAATAAAACGATTACACCGATTAAGGACAAAGAAAGTATTATTTAGTGTAATGGTAGCTAATTGATTATCGGTAATGTTTTCCATGTACAATTATTTTGATGATCGTTAGCATATTTAACTGGATTTTTCACTCGGATGACTACATATTTATTATTTTATTAACATTTACAATATGGATAAGTCGACACTACAAGACGCACAACAGTTGATCGTATTCATGTGATCGACAAAATACATTACCATCGGTCATTTTTCTTCTCGTTTGAAGTTGTCCCGACGATAAGATACAGTCGAACATATTTCCATAACGGTTAGGAATAATAATATCTAACTATTATTACTCTCGCCCTAAGAAAATAGATATTGATAATAATATATTCCAATGAATAGAGTAGGTTAGCGTAGCGTACCTAACGTATCTACCATCAAAAGAAATAATGTATTTCAACAGGAATAAAATGAAATTTGCAAATCAAATTCAGATCACACACGGGTTAATTGTTTAATATTTTTTTTTATTTTTATTTTATTTTTTAATCCGAAGATTGGTTTTTATCAAACTATCTTTTCACAACAAATGTCTTCTCCATTTTTCTCAGTCATTCGCCTTGTCTTTGAGCTCCCTGTAAGAAGTGACTACTGCAATCTGCATTATTTGGTTGACGTTCTCCGTTCTAAGTATTCCTTTTGATCATGTTCCTTCTATCATTCCTTCAATTATTATTAAACTATGTAATTGAACGTGTGTCCTATCATCTGTCATCCCCCCCTTACCATTAGAGTAACTACCTATCAATATTCTTTTTTCTTCTATTGTCTTCAAGATGTCTTCGTTTGTTCATTGTTAATTAAAACGTTCATTATAATATATAGACAGTGGCGTATATAAAAATATTCCCGGGGGGAGGGGGCTGTAGTAGCCAGGAAGTTGACTATTATGGATTGAATTTATCACTCTTTATCTTACAAACAAAGTAATGTCGAACTTTTTTTTTACAATGATAAATATCTAATTCGTAAATGTGGGATATCGGGTTAATATTATATTTACCCCGAAGCCCTTAAGATTATCTTGTATCGAATAAAGTCACAATCGCTTATATTAAATATAATATTAAACATTATTATAACATCCAAACAAATTTGACGTTTTAATCAATCCTGAAATTTCTCTTGGGGTGAGCGGGCTACGGCCCACTTCGCCACCCTCATCCTGTACACGCCACTGCAATGTATATTAAGTAGGTACCAATTTTGTTGCCAAATTATCGCACATCGTCGCATAATAATAATATATCGTGTTGAACACGAATAGACGTGAATGTTTGTGTGTGAACATATTTTTCGTACAGGTATCTGAAGTCGTTCAAAAAGCATCGGCTCAACCACGCGCTGGAAAGGCTGCAGCGAGACGTACCGGCGGCGGTGACGGTGGCGCACAGCGATGACAGCAGGGACGTGCCGGCCACCACGCCGACCACCACCAAGTCGTCGGCGTCCGACAGCCAGGTGACCAGTACGAACGAGGTGCACGTGTCTACGGAGGCGGCGCAGACATCGGCGGCGGTGGCCGCAGCCACTGGGTCGCAAAAAGCGGCGGCCGGTGGCGACGCGGCCACTTCGCCGACGCCATCGTCGCTGTTCAACATACTCCGGGCGAACGCTCAACGGACGGGTGTCGTCGCTGCGGCGGCACCAGGGGCCATCACGCCGGCCGCTGCTGCTGTTGCGGCAGCGGCTGCGGCCGTCACGGCGGTCACCGCCAACAACAACAACAACAACAACAACAACAACAACAATAATCGGGACGCCAAGTCGTTCGCGTGTCCGTTCTGCGGCAAGTGTGTCCGGTCCAAAGAGAACCTGAAGCTGCACGTGCGCAAGCACACGGGTGAAAGACCGTTCGCTTGCTTGTTCTGCGGCCGCGCGTTCGGCGGCAAAAGTGACCTGACCCGGCACCTGCGCATCCACACCGGCGAGCGGCCGTATCACTGTGAGATGTGCGGCAAGTGCTTTGCCAGGGCCGATTACCTGTCCAAACACCTGACCACGCACATACACAACAGCCATCAGCGCTAAACGCGAACGTACTACATAATATTATTATAATAAACATCACCATATAGCGTATTATATCATATATAATATGTGTTGTTGTTATTATTATTATTATAATTATTTTATTATTATTACTATGATTATTTTTATTATCATTATTATTATTATTATTTTTATTATTATTATTATTATTATTATTATTATTATTATTATTATTATTATTATTATTATTATTAATTATTGGCTCTAGAAAGTTCGATGTACATACCCCGGCCCAATGGTTCAAAATATGGGGGTTCTTTCTCTGTTGGTGGATACGTTTTTTTTTTCTCTTAATCTTATTTTTCACGTCGTTTCTTCTCGGTGGTCTGTATTTATTTATTTTCATTTGTTGGCTCTATTTACGATATTATTATTATTATTATTATACACATAACTGTTTTATCGTCGACATCGGTCGATTCGGTTTCTGAGCACCACTCAGAAAAAAGCTCAATTTTTTTTTAACTTGATTTTATACTTACCACCGCCATTATTATAATAATTATAATAATAATAATAATAATTTGTTTAGTGATTAATTATTATAGTGTTTACTCCCCCTCTTCCCTATTTTATGTGTAACGATTGAAACCGACCGCGATAACGTAACAGAATATGTCGATGTGTAAAGTTTGCGATTTTTATTATAAAATATATTATTTTCATTGTACGTTTTGAACCATTGCCGTTGTGTGGAAAGGAAATCAAGCGTCAACGCTCGAGGAATGGCCGCGGCCTAAATGTAATAACTTTGTTTTAAAACATAATATATTATAATAATAATACATAATACATATATTATAACGTATATCGAATCCGACGTAATTGTACACATGAAAAGATAAAGATAGCAAAAAAGAACTCTAAATTAAGTATAATTATTATTTTCTAGTCATATAAATTAACGTTTATATTTCCTTTGAAAAAATCAAAATTGTTTTTGTTTATGTGATCAAACGTACGGTTTGTTTTTTATTTCCTAATAATCGTCGTGCTTTATTTTCTTTAAAACGTTTGAAATGTTTATATTGTTTAAATTTTTGTTACTTTATGTACCTATTATAAATACGTTTACTCGCATACTCACGATCAGTTTTATTTCATTTGCAATTTTCAATATGTGATAATTTTTTTTTTTTTTTTACCTGTATGTGATAAATGCGAGAATATATTGATATATTGTGAGTGATTGTGATGGGCGTTACGGGATCGTGTAATTTATGCTATTACCGTACGTTAAGAATAATGTGTTAAAACTTAATATTTTTTTTAATGGAAACATATTTAGGTTAGAATTTATTTAATAGGACTTCTATGTATATTTTTTTCATAATAAGCATTTATTTATCTTGAACAATTGTCAAGGAAATGTCATGTGATTGTATCTGTGATAGAAACGGTTAGGGAAGTGATATAACGTGTAAACACGTTGAACCATTAAGAAAAAACAAAGTAGGTAATATAATATATAATAATATAGTATTGTGATTGCGATTGTGATAAAACATCTTTTAAATTTGTTATTGTTGTGTCGCAAAACCAGGTTGTGACCAGAAAGGTGTTATGATTAATTATAAGCCGAGATTAGGGAACAAGAAAATATACATAATACCTATATATATATATATATACGTATTACATTATATTGTTGTATAGCGCGTTTTGTATCCGAAACAGTATAAAAAAAAATATGATGTTATATAATTATTATTATTAATATTCTTATTATCAATGGTGCATTTACGATATGGATAATTATACTGAGATTTGGGTGACCGACTAGAGCTAGAGATAACATGACATGTAAAATAGAATATTATACCTATTGTACTTTTGTGCTAAGAAGATAAATATTGCTCAAAAACAGTATTAAAACGCATAACCCACAAATCTCAAAAACAGCGCGTATACCTAATATTGATAAATTTATTATATTAATTGTAATAGTCAAAACTCGTAACTATAATAGTACAACTTTTTCATGAAAGATTTAATTATTAAGCTTTTTTACAGCTCTACCTCATGTTTATATAATATATAACAGTACGATATTTCACAAATACTTGTAACAAAAGTACAAAATAGCCAATTTTTTTTGTTAATTAACTCACCTCTTTATATATTTTTATTTATACTTAACCTTAAACCTTATATAATAACTTATTATTATTATTTCTTTTTTAAATTTGTATTAAGTTTGTTTGTTTTCCCAACCGTACCTCTGTTTGGTTTTTTAAACCATTATTTTAACGACGTCTATATAAACGTGTATTTATTAATTCTGGATAATTCGATAAAGGGATTTTTAAATGTATTAAACAATTTTTGAAAATTCGCAAACATAATTTAAAAACATTATATACTTAAGCTTTTTTTTATACATAATAATAAAAATAGAATAATAAATAAATTTAGTCATTTTAAATGTTGTTTGTTGTTCGTTAAGCGTTTTCATGTTACTTTTATTCATCCGATTAGCGTGTAAAAACATTATTATCATTGTAGCTGTAGTCGAATATGTAATATTATTATTATTAATATTATATAACCACGTCTGTGTAATTTTTTCAAAAACATTTTTTTTTTTTTTTTATCATAATTTTTATTTTTAAATTGTACTTCTAAATACATATTTTAGATGCATTGTTTTATATATTGGTACATATACATACATGTATATTTTATATGTACGAAATATGGATGTGTATTATTCTAGGATAATAATGTTGTTAGGACGCAGACTCAGACATAATCGAGGTATATATACTCTTGCCATATAGGATAAATAAAATAGGCGAGATTCCGAAACAATGGCTGTGTTTAAATATATAATATTCATATATTATTAAGTTATCCATATTATAAATTAATACGAAATTGATATGCTAGCTGTTACTACGGAAATAACACACATGAAAATGTACATCGGTAATATATTTTATAATTTATCAGTATATGTATATCGTATGTATAAATATAACAGGGGTGATGTATTCGGGGATATAGGTGGACGAGGAAAGTTTGTGCGATTTCTTAATTATTTTATTATCATATTTGTCGAAATCACCTACTTTTTATTTAACAAGTGAAAACGCCCTTGTGATATAGGTACATATGTACATCCATGTATACAAATTGGTTTTGCTCAATCTTGCATTGAGCCTATGTTTAATCGTTTGCATTCAATATGCTATAAATGACCGCGTTAATAATAATAAAAAAAAAAAAAAAAAAAAAACATTTATGATATACTAGTAAAATTTATCCTATTCATAATTGTTTTTTTTAGTACACATTTTATTGTTCTGCTTTTGATCAGTTTTTCATTTGGTATTGTGCCCGTTGAGGTGCCAACTAAGCAGGAAATGTGTAGATGGATTTCCTTTTCTTACTCACACTCTCCCTATCTCTCTCTCTTTAACATACTTACTTAAAAATCAAATGAGAGAGATAATATTTTTGAGGGTAATAGTACAACTATTGATAAATGAAGCCGTCGTCGAGGTGTTTATATTATCGTATATACTTCTATAATTAATTCGGAATAATATAAATTCGTAAACTCGTTGCTGAAGTGATGTATGACTTAGGTATGCTCATAATATTTAGTCACGTAATAATATAAGGTTTTTCTAAAAAATATATTATATTGAAATTCTGTAGATGTAAAAACATTCAATACGTTTACATACATGTTTGTTATATAAAGCGACAGTTAACATGGTTCGTTTTTATTACTTATTAATAATTATGTACAAATGTTATTTTTTTTTTTTTAATTAATTATTATATCTTAATACCTTGAGAACTCATAAATATATACACATACTTATTGTAAAATTTCACGAAGACCTGGAAATAATTCAATTTTACTCGTAATCTAATAATTTGAACTAATTAGTATTTTGTCGTCAATGGGATTGTTTTACGCACGTAATGTTTACAATGTTTATTTAATTCAAAATAGTTTTTTGTAAAATATATTATATCAAATGCTATGTATTATTCAATATTTACATTAATAAATTAAATTCCCATAACTAATAGAACCTAACCTACTATGTTACTATGTTAGTTTTAGAGTTATATATATACAATGCTTTATACACACGTATACCTATTCTTATACAGTAATACTTTGATTTCACATTAAAGACTCGTAAGTTACCAAACTACGTATAACTGAAATTAAACTGTGAAAAAATCGTAGTTTAGCAAAATTTTACAACAATAACTTATTAATAATAAAATTGATATCCCATAGACTATAATATTATTCTGTCATTCTGAGTAAACTCATAACGTACTCGTATTGTATTATCATAACGTATTGGTAGGTACATGATAATTTTAATTATTATTATACAATTTTTCCATATAAAAATAAACATAAATAAGACTCCAAAAAACTCAAGATGATATATATAGGTACCTACACTGCGCATGCTTAGAATTTCCCACAATGTCATTGGTTGAACCAATAACAAAAGAAAGCCGCAACATAATTACTGTCACAATTATTATTATACAATGTATGGATTGGTGTACTAGTCAAAAAGTCGTCTCGCAAATCGCCTACTAAATATTTGTCATGTTCGAATAATGTTAGTTTATTTTAGTTCTTTAAATTTGAAAATTTCTTAATTCTGAATTGTTGATGAATATAAATTATATTTAACTACCATGGACAATTTAAAAAATTTTATCGAAGTCAATTTTTTTTATATTTTTAAGAAATATAATTTGTAATTTTATAATAAATGATTATTTGAACAATTTCCATTTTCAATAAAGCAAATAATTTTAAAATGACTCTACAAAAATTTGATTCTTATATTATGTAATGAACATGTTAATACCTACACGGGGAAATAATAACTTATATCTTATATCTTTGAAAATATACTTATAACGTATTACATATAAATTATAATCATTATTAATCACATTTATCATAAAACAAATACCTAGATACTTATAATTTTAAATCTATATATAGTATCTTTGGTAATAAACAATAACTTACTGTATTTTATGTAAAGTTGGACAAATGTGATTGTTGATCAAACATATTAGTTTACGAGTTCTTCCGTCTTCGTTTGTGGTTTACAATATTGTATGTGTGTATAGCCGTATAGGTAATTAAGTTTTGTAGAATGTAATGCTTACTACGTTACAATTCTTCAATACAAGTATATTACTACTGATTTTCTTTGTAATTTGTTAAACTATTGTTAAAATACATCATCGAATAAATGTTAATGAAATGTCTAAATGTCTCATATGCGTATTTTAATGGAATTATAAAACAAAGAAAAATGTTTTTGCTCTACATCGATGTTTTTTATTTACTTTTTTTTAACTACCATAATATTATAGTAAAATAAAAAAAGATACGTATGTTAATAATAATATATGTATATATTTCTTATTCCTTACATGCACTCTATCACCCAATACTTAATCAGCTATCAAATAAAAGTTGATCACGGTACAAAAATTGGACAACTTACGTATATAGGTTTGTACTACCTTTTGAGTATTGTCTATTTGTACTCGTATTATTTTCATCTTAAAAAAAGAGACTACTAAGTTCGACAAAAAATGTATATTGTTTAAGTACCTAGTTTATGATTTTAATTTCACTGCAGAAAGGTAAAAAACTAATTTTAATAGTAAGTATAGATAGATACAGTTCATCGTGCTTTAATTTATTTCAAATTTGACAGTCAAAAATTAATACCTCGAATTTAGATAGTCAATTAGGTATAATATTTATCTTATATATTACCTATGTATATATAAAAGTAATTCAAGGTTAGGTTAGGTTTTTTTATGTCGTCTAGACGTTTGGAGTAAAATAATATTCTTTTTCATCACATAAACGTATTATATATTTAATATTTATATATTATATATGAAACAATTATTAATTTACAATAATAAACGATAAGCAATTATTATTGTCGAGTATATAATTAAATATTAATACAAAATAAAAAACTATCATGGATATTAGATTCTGAACGAAGTGATTTTGTGTCTGTCATCACATTTTGAGGCAGTAAAAATGCTTTGATTTCCTTATAATATAGCACTTTTTATGAAAGGTAAATAAATATAGATGATACTTGGACAAGTCAAAAATAAAACATTTCTAATAACTTTCAAAAGCGTCGGGAAAACCCGTAAAAAATTAAGGAAAACGTAAATTTTTACGCAAAACCACGTTTTGACAAAATATATTTTTTTTAAATGCTCTAACTCAAAAACGAAAAAACGCAAATGCATGAAATTTTCACCGAATATTTATATTAGCGTTTTCTATACATTGTTTTTCGAAGTATTTTGACATTTTTTGACCCAGTTATGGACAATTTAAATATTCGATTTTTCTAAGTTTTTTTTTTTTTTTCGAAATATCGATAAAAAAAATTTGGCTGTCCAAAAACTCTTGAAAATTTAATATAAGGTTTATTATAATATAAGTTATACTTATTGCAACTAAAAACAAATTGAATACCTATCATTTCACACAATTTTTTTTTATAAGCCCATAAAGTTCAAATTTGTATGAAATATGTCAAAATCACGATAATTTGTAGTTAAAAATTCATAAAATATTTTGTATTTTTACTTAAGGTTCAAAATTTCAAAGCAAGGTTATCCATAAGTTACTCTTGAAATAACTATAAAAAAATTTCTACCGGACTTTTAGGAAAAATTTTTATGACTGTCTGAAATTTTAATTTTTACGAAATTGCATAAAATAACGATTTTAAATATTTGTTATTATTCTAAAAGTATTAGTCGCAGAAACTTGAAACTTTTATCAGTTCTTTAGATTGGCATTTTCTTTGAGTAATTTTTTTTACATGCTTCACTCCTCGGACAAAATAGTGCTGTGATAACTGAAGTCTACCTACATAAGCATGTGCACGAGGGGGGGGAGGGAGATGTCTCTCTTGCATGTTTTTTGGCTTCCATCAATATTATATGAGTGCGACACTGAGTGGGAGGGGGGGGGGGCGATTTCTTTTGACTAAATAGCAGAAATCTCCAGTGAAAAAATTGTCATTTATCAAGTTTTAAATTGAAAAATACCTTTCTACTGATATACATCCAATTATCCTGATGATCCATTGATCAGATAAACGGTATATGAACTATTCAAACTGAAATTGTTTAGATATTATTTATTATTACCAAAAAGGATTTATTGAACTTTGTAGTGATATTTTTATATGAGTTAGGTTAATTCTATAATATACGTAACTGTATGGATTTGAATCGACGCCTCATGTCAAGAACTTGGCTGAGAAATAAAATCGGGGGAAGGAGAAGTTTGGACATCCTTAACTAAGATTTTGCTTCCCCTGTCAAGAAGACCTGTGTACGCTTATGTCTACCTATATTGGCTATCAGCTGTCACCAATATGGAAATGTGATATTACTATGGTGGTTAAAGTAATCTCAGAAAACATAACATTACAGATGTCATATTAAATAATTATAAAATAATAATAATAATATATATAATATTGCACTTTTTGGAATAATTTTAACTTAATGACCACCTACGTTTAACTAAGTTACGACTAACTAGCTTAACTAACCAAACAGCTGCGGACTGGCCGCAGTGTTATCCAATTTGCAAACACGTGGTATGTATTTCATTTATTTGAGGTATTTCAGTAAGTATAATTTAAAGAAAGCTTTATTCTTGTAATAATTGATGTAGAAAACCTGTAGAAGTGTGGACCCAAAATGTTATATTGAGCACTTTATTAAAACAGAAAAAAAAAATTATAGTAAAACAGAAACTAATGGGAAATGCAAATAATTATAAAATATGCTTATTTTGCTATAGTTTTTTGTAATTTATTTCCCATGATATTCATTGGACATATGTGGTTATTGCACTAATCAATAGATTTTTTTAATATGTGATAAAAACGGAATTTTTAAAAATTATAAGTCACTGATTATATCAGTACCTTAATTTAATTAGCTTACAGATCAAAAAATATAATGTACTTTAAATAAGAATAATACTACAATATTATAGTCATATTGACAAGTTGTATCATAAACAAGTTTTGTTTGATGCAGTAAATACATATATTATTAATTAATATATTATACCATTAATTATGAACTGTAGTTATGTTTAGTATAAATTAAGAGCTAATTACAAATTTATTTTGATTTTAGGTATGCATATAATTTACAATAACTCATTAATTACTTAGTATTATTTGTGAGGAAGGGTAAAAAGACCTACTTCTATACATATATTTATTTTAGATTAATTTACCTCTTACATTTAAAACAGTGCCAATTATTAAATATAGAGAGACATTATATATAGTATAATATTTTAGTGAGTAGGTTTTATAGTTAATTTACCTTTACTATTATAAATAATAATATAATAGTAAGGGAACGACCAAAGGATATCTATCATTAGAAAACAGTATACAAGTTATCATCACTTTTCATTATGAATTGGCTTTTCATACAGTTAAAAGATGAAAAACTTTTAAAATATATTAGTTATACTTGAAATGTATTAAATAATATATATGTACAAAAAAAAAAAAATACATTATAATATAAAGTAATCTCTCAAAACTAATGATAATGTTTTCAAATTCTAATATGCAAAGAAACAATTTACTTTAAGTACACACACTTAAATGTATTTAAAAACAACTGCAGAACGGTCTTCAACAGTCTGTAGTTCTAATTTAATAGGACATTGTAACCAATAACTTAAAAGTTCTTCTGTATAACCAATTAAGAAATACATCTTAGTGACAGTTATTTTTTGTACAGTAATGGCAGCAATCCTTATAATGTTGTGTTGTCTTTTAATGATTATTTCACTGGCAATTAAATCATGCCAAGTACCATTTATGAAACGCCGAATAAACTCATCATCTATTGCCGTCTCGGCTGGTCGTAACCCATCTAGCATGTTACCTACAGAAATAAAATCTTAATTTAGATGAAAACAAAATTATTATGTTAGTAATTTATCTTACATGTATTCCATGAATTCCATCCCTTAATGTGAGCAATAGTATGAGGAGGCCCAGCCATTTCGTAAGTCAATGGTTTGTTACCTTTAATCGATCGCTTATAACGAGCTGCCTGTACGTGTTTAGACCGAGTAAAAACCATACAAGTACTTCTGATAGGAAGAACTCTAGACAAAGTGTCAGCGAACATCATTGATACTTGATATTATTCTGTAATGCTTTAGCACGCCATTAATAATAACAATAACATAAAATAAAACGATATTAGTCATTAATTATATAAATATATTATTAATTTACAATAAATACTTACATTGAATTTAATAAATATCCAACCATATACTAAGAAACAACTACTATTTACAAACTATTAAGATTCGAACTGTTCATAGTTTTAAACAATTATTTTAGACGAAGATTTTATAAAACGTATTATTATTTATTGCAGTGCAGTTATAATTTTTCAGGAAAAACATGTGATAATATGATCTGATACTGCAAAAATATGGTGATAAAAAACTAGTCAGTGTAGACGTTTTATCAATCAAAACAATAAGGTATTTTACTATACAATAATTATTGTGCATAGCTATATATAGTCGTTTCACGCGCAAAGGTAAAAAAAAAGAGGAACTATGATAATGTGTTATTATTATATATAATAAATAATAATGCATACATAACAATATCTATTGTATCGAACGTTTTCAAATAAATCTGTGTAAAACAACTCATATTCTTCAGATATGCATAACTATATAATATATACAATGTATATATAATATAAAATATTAATATATAGTTTCTACATAAAAACATTAAAAATGTCACTGAGAAGTGCTTTTTCCTATTTTAAATTGTAAATCGGTTTAATAAAACAAAATATAAAAATAAAATGTTTAGAATCTTTACAAAAAAAAATTATTTGGTCCATTTTTGTTACACACACATATGGCATGGTACCTATAGAAGATAACTTTGCCTGGAGCATAACAACTAAGTAAAAAAATATATCTCGCAAATGTTCATACAATTTTGGTGCCATAAGTAAGATTTTCGATTAACTTAGCAAATGCACAAATTTTTCTAAACAATTGTCAATTTTTATAAAAGTTATAACAGTATGTAAAAAATGTTGAGTGTTTATATATCTACTTAAAAATAATTATAATACCCCCATAGATTGCATACTTATAGAGTTCACTAATTATAGTTTATAGCTGTCATCGTTTATTGTATTTTCGTATTTACAAATAATAATTAGTTGACAATACAATAATAGAACCAATAATCAATATGTAATAATGGATCAATAATTTAATGCAGTCCATGGAGTTTTAAAGTCCAGTATATAACACTAGCCAGCCTTGTTTCGTCCAGTTGATCTTCTCTCTATCTATCATTCTAATCACCTTGGCCTGCCATGGTATTTATCCATGGATTCATGCTCACTCAAATAGCCTTTCATCTGTTTTCTTTCTGATCATAATGTTGGTCATCATTTTCAACTATAACTTAAAATGTTTATAATGTTACTTATAATTAATTTTTATTATGATCGACCCATGATCCTCTATAATTTAATTCATTTTTAGGTTGAAAATTGCTATATTTTGTAATATAAAGGATACAGACAATTATTTTTGGCTTACATGACCAATTGGCTTAACTATGAACAAATTTGTGAATTATTGTGAAAATCTTGTAAGTTTCAAACATTTTATTTTGCTTATTATAAAAACAATTTTAATTTTGAAAAATTATACAAACAATAAACATATAATACTAACTAATTAATAATTTACACATATATTATATATATATTCAATAAATTAAGTTAGGTATACTTTAACATTGAATGAGTTAATAATATCATAGATAGTTGATATCATACATATAATGATTATAAAGATTAAATTGCTATACAAATTGATAATCTGATGACTTAAAAGTTAAAAGGTATTTAGCTTTCTATAATTATATCCATATCATCATCAGAATCAACATCAGTATTTCTAAATAGCATATAGTTATCCATATCTATTGTACGGCAATTGTTAATAGCATATTTGAGTTTTTCTTCAAATACTGCACGACTACTATAATCGGTCAACCGTAATTGAAAAAAGCATGTTTGAGCTGTAGGCAAACCATCAATTTTATCTTCGACTTTGATAATCTAAAAATAATTTGGTAAAAATTAATAAAAATATACATATAAAACGTGAAGGTAAATAAAGTAATAAATAAATATTAAGACATGAATATAATACTATATTAGTAAAAAATTCACTACCAATTGGCCATTTTTTAGTATTTTAAACAAAACTAAAAGTGTATATGATAATCTAATAGTAAATATTATATACTACACAGTCATGAAGAGTTTATAATATACATTTTAAAAAATTATAATTATAAAAGAATACTTGGGTAAAAAATGCAATTTTTATGAACACAATAATGAATGATTTAAAGTATATTTTTAGTAATGATATTTTTTAAGTAATTTTAACCAAAATAATTTTTATGTTTAATTTGAGCCAATGCATTCTTTGTGCAAGTTTTAATTCTTTGCATGCAGAAAAAAAAAAATTAAGTTTACGATTTACATAACTCATAAAAATTAGCAAAATTAAACTATATTTGAATTATTTTGCAAGACATAATTTACCTGGAAATGTTGGGAAAAATCTGATAAGTTTGATGGAAGACGAGATCGGCCACAAACAAATCGTAAAAACAACACTTTTTCAGAATCTGAGAAGCTATTTAAAATATCCCACAACCATTGGACAACTTTAGAATTTTCGTCCATTTCTCTATACCTGTAATATATTGTTATGCATAATAGTTAATAAATTAATTCATTAAAACATTATACAGGCAAAACTACCTAACAATGGTTTTCAATACAGGTATGGAAATATTTGGCAGGCCACAAATCATACGTTCAAGATTTTCTGCTGTTTGAAATGTGAGTAATGGTAATGGAACTATTGCAGCCAGACCTCTTCGTACAGCTAATATTTGATCATCCATTTCATGAAATCTTTGCTTTAATGCTAACTCGCAAAACTTTAATCTATTGGAATAAGTAACTGATACATAATGACCATTTGGAACTAAAGGTACAGTATTGTCCGCCCAATCTGTACCAGTCATATTTAAAAATGGTATCGTCTAAAACCAAATGAATTCCCTAATGAATAATAAGTAAAATAATATAAAGCTACATTTCTTATAAGTCACCTCTTCAAAATTGTCTTCAGTTACTCCAGTTTGGTGTATATTTTGAATACTTATCAAGTTTTGTGCATAGTAAACATCGTTTTCTTCTAGATCAGATAAATTCAACGGTTCCCCAATTATCATTTTCCAAATTAATGGTGACAATGGAAGAGCTAATGGTTTTTTAGTTCTTATTGCAACACCAAAGAGTATTCCTGATAAATAAAAGAATTTAAATATTTAATCTAGTATATAAACTATAATCTACATACCAAGAAATTGAAACAGTAGAAGTTGTTTATTATGCTTCATTTTTGAATTAAATAAAAATCGATCTTGGTTATAACCAGTCTCATTTCGTCCATTAGGAGTTAAAACTAGCAATTTTATCGTTTGAGTTTGAAGTTCTTCCATCATTTGGGCAATAGTATCATCAAATACACCTCCTGCATCATCAGCACCTTCACCCACTAATTTCACCTAAAGATATTTATTAATAATTAATTTATCAATAAATTAAAATTACTTAATGTAGTTAACTTTTTTGCTGTAATGCCTTTAACGGCTATAACACAAAATTAATGACAAAATTGGTAAAAATTAAGTGGTAGGGAGGTTTTTTTTATTTATACAGTCACAATCCATGTTGTTCTTTTATAAGAATATTATTCACTAATCGTTGATATTTTAAATTTTACAGTTATAAAAAAAGTTCAAGGAGTTCAAATAAGTGAAATTGAACTGTAATAACTGATTAGTAATAGTTATATCTTAATATTAACAACCCTAAATATGTATTAATGATAGACAGACAAATGGATAGGCGAACAAAATGGGATTATAACATATTCTAAGCTTATGTTTATAAACCTAAAATGATAATAAATAGAATTGTATATGCATCTATTTATATTTTATACAATTAATTTGTAATGATTTAATTTTGCAATGTGGAATTTATAATTAATTTTGGACGGGATTTATGTAATAAAAGCTATTTTAAATTAAATTACCTTCCAAGCCCTAGATGGAAGTCTAAGTAATTCTGCATTAATGTTCACAATTTGTTTGGCCACTTGTTCAAATATACATAAATTTGTACCATTACTACTCAATCTTTTGACAATTATTTGAGGGCCATAGTTTTGGCCTGGGTACATTGTACGGCTAATAACTTTCATTAAAGGTAATTTAATGACTTTATTTGTATATAAATATTTAAGCCTTTTATCTGCTAACCAATGCCAACGTTTGATGTTACTCCAATCAAATTCCTACATAAGGCACATAAAAGTCATATTTATTTTATTATAGTTACTTAGTAATAATAATTACAAGTAAAAATACTCACAAACATATTGAATGGAATCATTTGCCAACATGTATATAAGATATTTGAAAATTGTTGTAAACACTTCATTCTAACTGCGATTGATGCAATTTTATGTTGTTGTAAATATCCATACTGATAAGGAATAGTTGTAGGTAGATCATTATGAGAAATATTTGTAGAATCACTTGAAAATGGTTCGGCTGTCCAAGCAGCACAATGAGTACGACTAGTTGAAATCTGAAATCATATAAATAATTTTAATTATTAATCAACTAAAATAAACAAATGTATTTTACTTGTTTTATATTTTTATCTGACAATGTTGGATTTATTTCAGGTTTTGGGATAGGTGCATTATGGCCAAATCCAAGAATACCTTCTCTGTTATTACCCCAAGCCCATACATCGCCACGAGAAGTTAAAACCAATACATGATCTGGACCTGTAGCTACATCAGTTACAGTTTGGTCAAGGAATTCATTTATCTGTGAATACAAAAATTAATTAAAATACAAAAATTAATAAAATAGCGATTATTTACTTTTTCAGGGTATAATTTTTCATCTAATGAATTTTCTAAGTTGTCGAATCCACATGAATAAAGTTCGCCATCTTCTGAGAGGAACATAGTGAACCCATTTCCACAATACGCTTTTTTAATATTTTTTCCAGTTAATGTAATAATAGGCTAATAACAAAATTTATAATAATTTTTAAATAAATAAATAAATCACGAATCATACAAATTATATTTATTATAAAAGATGAGCAATACTCTTTGATTTTTCGCTATCTAAAATACATGTTTAGTATTTTAATTATCTTTAATTGTTTTTGATATTTTATGACCTTATAATTTATATAAGGTTTCCTTCATGACAATTCATATTAATTATTTATTATATATTACTGTGATACTATGTTAAATGCATTACAGAATAATTTGTGGAAATTAAGAGTAAATATTCTAAAATATTTGTATTGATACTTGATTTATGAAGTACTGGATAAAAAGAAATATTCAAGGACTTTATAAATGTAGGTATTGCCCATCTCTACTTATTATGAATACTTACTTGAGGAGTATAGCTATCTTGTTTGCTACCAATTCCTAATTTACCTCCTTCTCCTTCTCCAAATGCCCAAACAACATTTTCTCCAACACATACAGTATGATTTTGTCCACAAGCAATATGTTTTACATTTAGGAAGCCTTTATGAATTATTTTAGTAGGCCGTTTTTTGTTTGTGTGACCACCTAAGCCTAATTTTCCATGTTCAGCACTTCCAAACACATACACTTTACCATTTTGTGATAATACAGCACTATGTTTGTGTCCACAAGCAACTTGAATAACTACTACATCATATAGAGACTCAATTAACTTCGGTTTTCTCTGGCGTTCATTGTTACCATGCCCTAATTTGCCAAAATCACCATCTCCCCAAGAAAATACTTCTCCAGTTTCGGTTAAAGCTAGACTATGTCCATCAGAACCAATAGATGTGGCTACTTGAGTGATGACAAATCCTTGTAAAGCAGATATTATAGTAAGACTGTGCAGACTATCCGAATGTCCATGACCTAAGCGGCCATAATTGCCTTCACCACATGATAAAACTGTCCCTTGACTAGTCAAAACAAATGTACAGTTTTGCCCACAAACAATACGTTGAGCAATTTTAAAGATGGGAATTTTAAGTGGTGACCACATACATGGAACAGCTAAAAAAAATATGTACAATTAATTTATAATTAATATTAAATACTAAACATAACCATTACACATACCAGTATCACCCAACTGTCCATTCCGACTATTACCCCAAAGGTAAGCATCACATTTTGTGTATGGTTGCCAGTCATGAGGAGTTGTATTAAACCACTGAATAATTTGCTGATCAGCTTCTAAAGTCCAATGATTGTTGTTGAGAGCTTCTTTCCACAAATAATGATCAACACTTTCTTCTAAATTATTTTTGAAACAAATATTTTAGTTATAATTCCAAGAAGTTAAAAATTATATATACTTTTATATGCTTTACCATTTAAACCAGATGAAAAGTAACTTAAAAAACTATCAGGAAAATTCTTTCTTGTTAATAATGCTTTAGCTGTATTCAAAACTGTTATTAATCTTTGTAACCATTGCCATTCTTCATCTATTTAAAAGTAATTATTAATCACCATAATATTTTAGTACACAAAATATGAAATAATAAAAACATACAAAATTCAATACTATGGCTGGAATTTGGAGGTACAAATGGGAAACAAAAAGTTTGATCTGGCCAAATTTCAAGTGCAATCCCAATAAGTCCTTTTAAACAATCACTATATAGAAGGTGATCACCCATTAACACTTTGTGTTTTTCGTAATTCATTTGTAACTGCAGCAATTCAGGTAATAAATAAATAAATTTACAAAAATATTTAACTTTATGAAGCCCACAGCGATGCAGAGCACTTCGAGCATTAGATTGAAATTGATTATGCATAAGATTATCAGTACTAAATTGTATAACTGTAACATCCTGAAATTTAATATTAAATTTACATAAGTTAGTATAATAAAAGGCAAGGTTTCATAATTTCAAATGTTACATGTTCAAATAGATAGTACAACAATTTGAACACTAAAAATATGGTTTAAACTTATATTTTATGTGCATCTTTTATTTATATATTTTAATAAATACAACAATTAAAAAGGAATTTTACAACATAATTATTAATTTTCATGTACAGAATTTATAGAAAATAACTGATACATGATGGGCATAGCTGACATTGTAATAGCTGATATTGTAAAGGCAGTCAAGTATCCTACAGAATAGCTACACTAAAAAAAAAGAATCAAATTTCTACTCTTATTTTTAATTTCTTTAATTTTTTAGATCTAAATTAAGTCATTTATATAAATAATTAAAGTTACTAAACTAATTCCATAAATCTCATTTTGAGAATTATTCCAAGGATTCAAACAAGTTTAAAGACCATATTATCTTTGTAATTTTTTAGAACAAACTACATTTTATTTCATTTGTGTACAATTACGTAGTTAAGTATTATAGTTTTAATTACTTTAGAACGAGCAAAACAAACAGCAAGTCCAAGTTTATCCTCCATCCAGCATAAATCATCCACACCACCAGGACCAGTATGTGTGTTTAATAAACTACCATCGAACAATGACCAAATATTTACTACGCCGCTTGTTCCTTTACTACAACTTGTGGCAAGTACTAAGCCACTACTATGGATACTCATTGAAGTAACAGAATTAAGCAAGTGTCCTTGAAATGAATAAAGCACTTTGGGTTTCAATTTAGAAAATGGAGTAGGTATTAACCAAACACTGATAGATCCAATCACAGTACCAACACAGAGTATTAATCCTTTATTACCTAAATATTTTTAAATTTAAAATGTTTAATTACATTAATCAACTATTAAAAACAATTTAATTGTAAAGTCTTAATTTATTACTTACCCACAATAGGAGACCAAACCACACAACTAGGCTCACTAAAATGATCCAGTTCATGAAATATTTCCCAACAATTTTGATTTTTAACCCAAAGCCTTACTATTTTGTCTTCTACATTACTTACAGATAGTATGTCAAAAGCTTTGGACCATTGTATAGTTGATATATTACTCTAAGATATAATTTAATATTATTAACATAAAAAATTATTTTTAGTATTAATATTTATTTACTTGGCAAATTGTTAATGTTTCAGGTTCAGTTATAGTTTGAATTTTACCAATTATAATAGCTCCAGATGAAAATGCTATAGCAAATGGAGCTAAATCATCATGCCACGCTATATGAGAAACTGGTACTATAATTATATAAAACAAAAACCATATAACATAAAAAAATAAAGATACATATCTTATATAATATTTTGAATTATTCTGAATTTTCAATACTAACAAAATATGATATAAATTTATAAAAGTATAAAACAATGTCATATATTGTTCTATTTACAATAAAAAAAGAACCGGATAGGCCTCGCTCTGCTGTATAGTAGGGGGTGGAGTACATTCTTTCATAGGATAGGTCATTACAATGCATTTGTTAAATTTGAATACAATGATAGGTACCATTGTATTTTTGTATTTTGTTGCTACATAAGGAAATTGAAGAATTTTCACTGCTCTAAAACGTGATAAAAAACACAAAAATAAAAATATCGAATATTTCAAATACCTATTAGTAGCTTAAAAATCAAAATAATATTTTGAAAAAAAATATGAATTGAAGCAAAAGCCAATCTTAACAACTGGTAAAATTTTCGAGTTTCTTCAACTTATACTTTTTGAATTATAACTTATAGTTAACCCTGTATTCAATTTTCAAGAGTTTTCGGACAGCCAAATATTTTTTATAGATATTTCAAAAAAAAAAACTTATTAAAATCGAAAATTTTAATTGCCTATAAATAAGTCAAAATACTTTGAAAACTTAACCATGTATAGAAAACGCCAATATAAAGATTTGGTAAAAATTTCAAGTGTTTGCGGTTTTTTGTTTTTGAGTTAGAGCATTACAAAAAAAAATATTTTGTCAAAACGTAGTTTTGCATGAAATTTCCCGTTTTTTTGTAATTTTTTTATCGTTTTTTCCAACGTTTTTTAAAAGTAATGAAAAAGTTTGATTTTTGACTTGCCCAAGTAGTAAGTACCATCTACATTCACTTTTCTTTCAGAAAAGTTGCTGTTTAAGAAAATCGAAGCATTTTTACTGCCCCAAAACGTGATGACAGACACAACAATAAAAATAAATAAAAAAACATACATCATTGTAAACTTCGTTCACTCCGTTCAGAATCTAAAAGTCTCCAGAGTTTACTTATTTTATCCTAAAAAGAGGAATAGATTTAATTTTTACATTTATTTAATTCAACTTTATGTCCAATCTAATACATTTCTGTATTTTAAAATGTTAACTATGTAAGATATTAAAACAATTATTTATAATGTACAGATATTTGAATGAAAATTCAAGATAACCAAATGTAGAAAAATTATTATCAAAACAACACAACATTTTAAAACTTGCAGATATTGTCTATACATATACGAGTACATACAATAAAAAAGTTTTATCAAGTATATAAATGATTTGTTAAAAATTATAAAATATTTCTATTGATATTATACCAATATAAATGAAACATAAAAATAAACTTTCTTGCTGAAGGGAAAAACATCAATATTAATAACTATATCTTAATATCTTTATTTATTTTTTTATTCTCAATTCAAATTTGAGTTATTAATTATTATTATGAATTTTTCATTACATTGAAACATAAGTATAGACAACAAAATCAAAAATTGTAAAATTTAATTAATATTAATTAATTATTAATATGTGCAATTATAGGTTTTAAAAATATACGAAAATTAATAATTTATATTTTATTATAATTGTCAATGTCTTTTATATTAGATTCTGAACGGAGAGATTGAATCTATTGGTTTTACAATGATGTGAATTTTTTTTTTTTTTTTTTTTTTTGTATCTGTCATCACGTTTTGGGACAGTAAAAATGATTCAATTTTCTTAAACAGCAACTTTTCTGAAAGGAAAGTAAATGTAGATGGTACTTGTGCAAATCAAAAATCCAACTTTTTCAGAACGTTTTAAAAGCGTCGAAAAAAACGATAAAAAAATTACGAAAAGACGGGAAATTTTACACAAATTCACGTTTTGACAAAATACATTTTTTTAAAATGCTCTAACTCAAAAAACGAAAAATCGCAAACACTTGAAATTTTCACCAAATATTTATATTGGCATTCTCTATACATGGTTAAGTTTTCAAAGTATTTTGACATATTTTGACTTATTTATAGACAATTTAAATTTTCAATTTTTGTAAAATTTTTTTTTTTAAACCTCTATAAAATTTAATTGGCTGACCAAAAGCTCTTGAAAATTTAATACAAGGTTTATAATAAGTTTAACTTATCGTAACTAAAAAATATTGGAGATCGTTTTACTCAATTTTTTTTTTATAAGCGCATAAAGCTCAAATTTGTATAAAATGTGTCAAAATCAC
>JAIPRK010000845.1:0-31833 GCA_025469195.1 Chaitophorus viminalis | reverse complement strand
ATTATATACACATTTTAGACAAACATATTAACTCCGTTCAGAATCGTTATTCGTATACAATGATATCTATCATTGCATTCAAATTTAACAAATCCATTGTAATAATGACCTACCCTATAAACGAGGTGCACTTCACCCCCAACTGTACAGCAAAGCGAGGCCCATCCGTTCTTTTTTTATTTAACTATACCAGTAGCGTACAAACAAACAAACCTCCAGGACAGCAAAAATCACTAAGTTTTTCATAAGTTATTTTAACAAGTGATTCAACATGAGCCATGCTAACAGAACCATCGTTACATCCAACTAACAAGTACTGTGGAAGGAAATCATAAGAATTTTTTGTTGTAGCTCCAGACCATGCTATAGTTGTTATCCAAGCATCTTGAGTACATTTGTATAAATGGGTTTCATATTCTTTAAAAACATCCATACATATAATATAAATAATAATATAAATTAATTTGATAATAATAAAAATACTGACGTCTTTGAATTGTATAAATATTAAGGGTTCCTTCCATTGATGCAGCAATACATATTCCAGATGGTGACCAGGATAATTTTGATATCAATTCACCATTTAAATCATTACCAAATACTTGATGTGATTTAAAAAATACTAGTAATGTCTCTAAACCAAGTTCATTATTCCATAACCTCATTGTTCCATCAAATCCACTATAGAAGAATAATTAACAACTAATTTTAAACATAGGAACAAAAAGCAAATTTTTACTATTAAAATATTACATACGAAGTTGCAAGGGATTTTGTTTTTGGTTGCCAAACAACATGATTAATACGGTTCTCGTGACCTTCCAATTTTACTAATGGACATCTTTTTAATGTACCAGGAAAATCAGATTCATTTGGTAAATTGATTTGCTTTTTATGTAAAAACTTATTAACTAATATATTTACCTGAAAAAAATTACATCTTAATTTAATTTAATTAATAAAATAATAAATATTAAATAAGTACTTATATTAATTTTAGTATGGAACAAACAACACATATTTAGTGTTAATACATTTATATTATAAATGACTGAAATATGAATTGAATTGACTAGGTATGGAAAAATTGATTTACTATATTTTATACTATGTCAAATATATCTTGTTCAAATGTATGTACAAACATTGTAATTTTACTAATTACTTGAACTAAATACAACATACTAATACATATTAAAATTAAATTTATTAACGTTCCTTTCAATAAACTATTTGTACATCAGTTAAAAATTAAAAAAAATATCTAGACAGATTATGAATTTCTACCATGCTTTCCTATGTTACAGTAAAAGACTGGAAGTAATGGTATTAAATACTATATGTATTGTTACTTTAATAACAATTATAGGCGTGCACACAGGTAGGGCTGATTGGGCTTTAGCCCAACCTGAGCCTTTTTTTTTCATACGTGGGTGGGTACTTGGTACCTAAAAAAGTAATAAGGTGTTATATGTGTTATAACCGTAGAAAATTGATAAAAAAATAAATCAAAATCATAGATAATATTTACCAAATGTCCAGTTTATATTATCATAAAATACTCATAGTATTCTATGATATTATTATCTTAAATCGTGATATTAACATAGAATACTGATAATCTATGGATATTAAACAAGTTACAAGTTCTAGTTGTAAATGGGTCTTTTCTAAACTGAGTATTATTAAAACCAAGCTTCGATCCACAATGAACCAAGAACGATTGGATGCTCTTTTATATATGTTTATTGAACAAAAAGAAACAGGGAACATCAACTATGATGAGGTCATTGAAGAATTTAAACTTTTGATTGAAGGAAATTGTAGAATTATTTTATACAGTATAATAATTACATTTTTTTATTTGACAGCATTATAATTGCGTGTTATGTATTTACATACAAATTATTTAATGAATAATTTATAATAACAAATAAGTATTTATGTTAATTGACAATTTTTAATATTATATATTATGTTTTGAACATTTTTAAATTGTTTTATTAAATTATATTTAGTCAAAATTTAAAATCAATAATGATGAATTGTAAGTGTGAAATAATGAAAAACGATTGCTTACATTTTCCAGTCACCAACAATAAAAGGGTCACTTCGAAGTTTGTATTGAAAATTTCTAAAAAAAAATTTTGTGTGACCATAACAAGGGGGTGGGTGGTCACTGGTCAGATTGAATTTAGCCATACCTGACTTAGAATTCAGCGTACACCTATGATTTTATCTTATAATTTAACTCAATTATTACTATATACAAAATGATACCAACATTTTAGATACATAAACATAGATAAGCCATAAAACTTGTTCCAAAATACCAAAATTATGCCAATTAAAAATTATATAAACTTACTAATTGCTTACAGGCCCAATGTTTAATGTCATTACTAACAACATGTGATAATAAACAGGCAGATAATGCATTAATAAGCATTTTAACAGAAGGTTCATGATCATATTCATTTGGATTAATTATTTCACATACACCTGAAAATTATTTTATTATTTTCAACAACTATTAATTAATAAGATAAATAATTTTTTATAGCTTACTATTTTTAGACAATACATCCAGTTTTTTTATGAATCCATTCACAACTAATTTAATCACTTTTAAATTATGCCGCATATATAAATGTCCTTCAATTGCCATGGTATAAATGTCCTTAAAATTATATATATAATATACTAAGTTATTTTCATATTTTATTTAATAATAATAATAAAAAAAAATAAAAGGTTGATATTTTATTTAATTAACTCATCATTTTGGTTTCAGTTAAATACAATTATTGTATTTAATTTATTCAACAATTAAAAAAGGAGTATAATATTTTAAAATTTTGAATATACTAACTCGAGAAGGTATGGCTATTGCAAGTTTATATGCAGGTCGATAATGTTCAGCTAATGAAAAAATAGTGAATGATAGTAATTCTAATACATTTTTTTCTAATATATTTGGCAAAACTTCATTTTCTTTGTATTCTCTATCCGTCCAAACATCCATAATCAATATAAGTCTTATAAATTTGACTATTTTAGATACATCAGTAATACCAATCTTTTCTAGTTTCCATACAATTAATTCTTCAGTTTCAAATGTCCAGTTCATAAGTGACATCAAAATATTAATAACAATATTTTTACACTCCAAATGTGATATTGTATAAAACATTCTATTAATAGCCTTTATTCGTTCTTCTGTAGTTGTCATTATAGCCGCTTCAAAGGACAATGATTTAGACATAAGGGAATGTTGAAGTATATTAGAAGTATTAGGAAGCGATGGAACAATCTCCATTCCAAGTTTATCCATAGAATCATCTTCAATACAGTCAGATATAAACTTACAGGAATCTAACTGTTCATTGACTGCTTTCATATCAAATGGTCTATTGATATAATCATAATAATCCATTAATTTGGAAACTAAAATAAAAAATTATAATTATAGTACATATAATATATATAGTAAGAATAAAAAAAAATGATTAAAATAAAAATTTAATGTTTCTAAAATGTTTAGAAGTTAAATTTATAATTATTAATTATTATTTTTTTTAAATACTTTATAATATTCTAACCTAGGGTAGAATCAGATGTTAATGATTTACTCGGATTAATAATATCAACATTACTTAATTTTTCAATTTTTTCTTGACATTTAAGACAAGAAGCATCAACAACTGCAATAAATACAATTTACAAATATATTATATTCAAATAATAGTATTATACTAGTTAATACCATTTCTAGGTGCCGGTAAATTTTCCGATTCTGAATCAATAGTTTCTGTGGATGGTCGTAGTTCTGTTACACTGAATGCCGAGCTTTGATTCATTGGTGGCAGAATTACACCATCAATACGAGTAGCAAAAGGGCCATTTACAACTGATTCTGATGTTGGAGAATGTAGAAGTGGAGGGGTTGGCTAAATAAAAATGTAATAGTACATATAACTAAAATTTAAAAGGATATTATTTAATAATCTCAAAGTTTTTTATTAATACATTTTCATGATTCTTTTAATTTAAAAAATAATTTAAGTTGAATAATATATTTTCTAGAAAAACCAATATTATATTACATTTCAAGAAATATTTAATTACCGCTGGTGATATTGGATGTTCTTCGTCAGAATTTATGGTTTGCATATTAGTCATAACTCGATTTCCAGTATCTTCAGGCATCTCATTATTTATAAGCAAATTTGGAGCTCTATGAAATGTGTGTAATGTAGTATTTTGTTCTCTTAGACGTCTACTAGAAACTCTTAATCGTAAAGGAGCTAGATCTAAAGGACTGTCATCTAAAAGATCGGGACGAGATCCTACCCCATAATTTGGATATCTTACACTTGGAATTTGAGGCTGGAAACAGAAAAAAAAGAAATATTCTCACTAAAAATTTATTAGATTTCATGAAAATTGTTTAACTTACTCTACTATCTGTACTATTATCAGAACTTTCAAAATTAGTTTCTTGAATACAAGGGTGTTCTATCATCCAAGTAGCTAAACTATTTATAGCAACATTTCGAGGCATTGTTTCCCAAGTATTACCTATGAATAAAATTCATCATTATTCAAATAAAAATTATAAAATTATAATTTAATACCTAAGGCTAAAATAGCTCTTTGAACTAGTCTGGCAGAAAACCCCATTTCAATAAGAGGAGTAGCTATTGCTGGAACTCGTTCATTATTTTCGTTCCTAGGAAACATACTGTTTACATACTGTTCACTATAATTAGGACATACATATATGGTGTTCGATCTATGTAACATATTACGACGGGATCTTACAATTCTTCTAGGTGCATCATCAGTAGTTCTAGAAGTTACTCCAGAAGTCTAGAAACAAATTGTTATGATACATTTTAAGTTATATTAGTAATTATTTTCATATTTATTTACAGATTCTCTTCGTTTCACATTAGTACTTTCTTGAAAACAAATTAAAGCTTTTAAACGATTTTGCAAATCTGGAATCCTATATTTTTTTTCAGCACATTCTTTGAGATAATTATTGTAAAGTATACTTAAGGTTCTTTCACAATCAACTATATCAGTTTCAATTACTAAATTTTTAGAACATAAACTTTTTTCAAAAGCACATCTATAACATAAACATACATTATAAATGAATAAAATGTTAATCAATTATTATTAATGTTGATATCAATATTTCATTTCTAAACTTTAAATTTTATAATAAAATTACAATAAATATTCAACACTCACAAAATTATATTATTCTTAAAATATTTTATTTACCTGAAAAGAAATGTCAAAATTTCTTTTATGTTATCATTTTCTTTTATGTTTTCTCGTTTTTTATTGTCATTAATTGCGTTTTTATTAGCATCAGTAGGTAACTTTGACTTTGGAGGAATTGGATTAACTATAATATCAACACACATAGAACTAGTCATAATAACTTCTAAACTTTTTAGTGCACTTGTCTGTAAGACACATAGTTTAAATATTTTGGTTTCGTTAGCTAAATCAACACTAGAAGTACCCCTGAAAATTGCAATAAAAGTATTATTAAATCAAAATTTGATAGAATTTAATTAATAATGAACAAAAATCTCCCAAAATAAAGTTCATGAGTGTTATTAATACATCCTCAAAAGATGTTTAATTCACATTTTAGGTATTTTTTCTAATAAATCTTACCCATATCCTGAATTTTTAATACTTTATAAATAAATGTGAACATCAATTTATGAAATATGATAGTTACTAAGTATGTTTAATCTATGCACAACTGATTACTTTTATTGTTCAAATAACAATAGCATTAATAATCTTTTTATTTATGTTTTTTAAGTATTTAAAGGTTTACTTTAGTTATAGTATTATTTGTAATAAGAATAACAGATTTATTTACGTACATAAAGATAAGTATTTTAGATTCTGATTGAAACAAGGAATGTACATTTATTATAATGTATTTTTATTTATTTTGCGACGGTTTTGACTAGAAGGAATACTTCAATCATACAAATTTCGTATTTAGAGATAAAGTAGGTCATTTTTCGAATTTCTCAATAGTTTTTTGAATAATTGAGAGATACAGAATAAAAATGGCAAAAAATGCATTACATTATACTATAACTAGCTGAATTACCCAGCTTCAGAATAGTCTTAGATGGGGCATAGTTTATAATGAAATACCAATTCCATATAACCATACATTTGACCAAATTTCTTACTCGTAGCATCAGTAGTTCTGGCTACAGGTATTTTTTTTCCATATTTATCTTTTTGACAAACTATACTATTAACCCTTGCATTCCTTTTAATTTTTTGAGAATTGAATTTTAGAAAAATTTAACAACTATAATTAATAATTATAAATATTTATTTTTGTATACTATATTTATTTAAGAGATCATTAATTACCATCATTTTGTGGTGTATTTCGTACACCACAAATTATCACTTCAATAGTAAAATTGTAAAATCAACAAAAAATATTTCCAAGGTAACCTCAAATGAATAAGATATAGATATACATAAGAATTTATCTAGAAATTTGTCACATTCATATGACAAATAAAATTTAAAATATACTACCCTTTAGAACTTGAATTAGTATCATTCATACAATTTGTCTAATATTAAGCTATTGTCAATATTTGAAAAAAAAATCAATAAAATCAGTAAAGGCGTTCTCAGATATGTCAGGACAACAGAAAATAGGGATTCATTTTTATACATATAGCTTTCGTTAACTGTGTAGCCCGGGATTTAATTTGCTAGTAATATGATTTTATGAATTTAAATATTTACCCTTTTTTGTTTTTACCTCTTTATATCTACTTAGAGGTTGAATTTGGGAAAATCCTTTCTTATCTCACATCTAAAGTATTAGTGGAACCACTATGTAAAATTATAAGTTTATATACAATCTATAATTTTTGAGATGTAGCGATGATCAGTGAGTGGTATTTAGCTTTTATATAAACAGATATTTGTTATTTTGGATGTCATAGCGACTAAAAAGTCGAAACATTTACTGGGTTTTTATATTAACATTTAATACATTTCATAATTTTTTAAATATTTTAATGAAATTTGTGCTGTTTAAAAACACTTTCAAATTTTGATTATAAGTTAGATCTACATTATTAAGAAAGTTGGTTTCTTATACCATCTTTATAAGTACAAGCTGATCTCTTTTATTCATATGCTATTTCACTGAGAATCATTTTTTCTAAAGCAATGATTATTGCTACAATGGTTTCATGCTTAAAAAACCAGCAATATCTCTCATTCACCTTTGTATCTAACATCATGAAGTTTTATTTGACCTAGGAATCTCACCTTTATTTTAATGCTTTTATCTGCTTCTATATTATAGCATACCAGTTAGTAAACAAATAAAAATAATTATTTATACAATGCTAAAAGGAAATATAATTTAAATGCAGAACCCAGTGCAAGTATGTAATTAATGATGAGTAAGATGACGGGGAAAGAAGAAGAATTGAAAAAGATTTCATTAGAGAAACCTTGGGAAGAAAAGTTTTTTTTTTTTTTATCAAACAAATTTTGTTCCATGTAATAAAAAAAAAGAACGGGTGGGCCTCGCTTTGCTGTACAGTTGAGGGTGGAGTGTACCTCTTTTATAGGATAGGTCATTATTACAATGGATTTGTTAAATTTGAATGCAATGATAAATATCATTGTATACGAATAACGATTCTGAACGGAGTTAATATGTTTGTCTAAAATGTGTATATAATAATATAGCATTTTATATTTAAATTGAATTATAATACAATTTCGTAAAAATTTAAATTTAAAAGTCATAAAATTTTTCCCCTTAAGTCTGGAAGAATTTTTTTTATATATTTTTGAAGGTAAGCTCATGGACAACCTAGTATTAAAATTTTGAATCCTAAGTATAAACAGAAAAAATTTTATGAATTTTCAACTACAAAATAACTTGCAAATTATCGCGATTTTAACATATTTTATACAAATTTGAATTTTATGGGCTTAAAAAAAAAATTTGAGTGAAACCATATCCGATATTTTTTAGTTACAATTAATATTACTAATATTTAATCCTTTAATTCATTTTCAAGAGTTTTTGGACAGCCAAAAAAATTTTATAGATATTTAAAAAAAAGAACTTAAAAAAATCGAAAATTTAAATTATCTATAAATAAGTCAAAATATGTCAAAATACTTTGAAAACTTAACCATATATAGAGAATACCAATATAAAAATTTGGTGAAAATTTCAAGTTGTTGCGGTTTTTCGTTTTTGAGTTAGAGCATTTTAAAAAAATGTAGTTTGTAAAAACGTGATTTTGCGTAAAATTTCCCGTTTTTTCGATTTTTTCAAAAAGTATTAAAAAAGTTGGATTTTTGACTTTCCCAAATACCATTTACATTCACTTTCCTTTTAGAAAAGTTGCTGTTCAAGCAAATCGAAGCATTTTTACTGCAAAAAAAGGTGTCGTTAGACACAAAAAAAAAAAAAAAAAATACACATCATTGTAAAATCAATAGATCCCATCACTCCGTTCAGAATCTAAAAATTAATTGTTTAGGGAGATTTGTTCAAGATTTTTTACTAATATATACTTGTTTGATAGGTCAGTTCCTAAATCTTGAGTTTTACTTGAAGATGGGTCAGTTTTTATTTTATCCATAATATTCATGACCATTTGATTATAGAACATGTCCATTGATTTAGTAGCTTTATCTTCATGAAAATTATCAGTAGTGTTAGACTGTGTATTGTTTGGAAACACTAACTAAAATTAAATTAATAATAATATGAGCTGAAATATTATTAAATATTTTAATTTATTATAAGTACTTCATTTGTGATTCCACTCAATCGTCCAATTGAATACAATAATAATGCTGGGATATATTCCAACCGACTTGGATTGAATTTTATACTATTACATGGCAGTAATGAATTAAAATATGCGTCTCTAGAGAAATTAAAAAAATATAAAAATATTTAAATATTAAATAAAACATATTAAAAAAGAATTTACCTGACAACATCATTTTGGTCTTCTCTCATTACTTTTGCTGACGTAAATCCTGTTTTTAAAGTTCCCATTATAGTGCCAAATAATTTTTGATCTGAATCATAACATCTTCCATCCACTCTTAATCCTCGATCAAGACCACCAATTACTGCTAATGTAGGCCATACTTTTTTACATAGTATATTAACATCAATCTCTCCAATGTTTTCACAAATCGGTTCTTTTTGTACAGACTTAGATATCTCTTCTAGTATTTTTGTTTTAAAACATACTTCAGGTAGAACTCCTTTTAAAAATGATAGTTGTTCCAGAAGACACTCATTTACCTATTCATTTATTAAAATGTATATATATATATATATATATTAAATCAATAACATTTAAAACAAAATCAAACATTATACTAAGTTCATTACTTCATTATAAAAATTAAGATTATATAAAAATAAAATATTGAGATTAATATTATATAAATCAAGAGAAATTTATGATTATGGTTTTCATATTAAGTAGTTATTGAACTATTTTCTCAAAAGGATCCTAGCTTATATAGGTGACCAATTATTTTTATTTATTTTTTTTATATATATAAAATATATATATCTATATATATATTCTTATACATATTATAACAAAACTACACCCACATTGGGATTTTAAAAATAAAATCCTGAAAAGTGTGTCAATTCTCATGATTAAATGTGCATATCGATAAATAATAGAAAGGTACTTAATAACAAGAAAATTAAATAATTAAATATTGGGTTATAGTGAACATTAAATTTAAATACAAGGTTAACGAAATAAAACCGAATAACATTAATATTATTAAAAATTATATAAATAATTTTAGTTGATGTGGGTATTTAAATGTATAAAATTTATCATTTTCTTATTTCAATAAAAACAAATAGATTTCCATGAAGTGATATAAATACATGTTAAACTAATTATATCAGCAAGTATAATATATAATATAAAGTACAAAAATGAACTACAATAAACAAAGAATAAAATTGAGTTCCAAGAAATTTCCTAAATTAATAATAAATTTAAGTGTATATGTATACTTTATGTGAATAATAATTTTTTATGATTTACAAAAATATATTTATGTCGTTGTTGTTCTCTTTAGGAAATTCAAATATTTTTATCAGTATATATAACATATCATGAAATTTTTAAGTTTTCAATGTTTTAAAATGTATTTCACAGTGTGAATAAGTGTAGTTCATATTATGTAAACATTTTTAAAACTATTTTAAATAATTAACTAAAACTATACTTTTATTAATATATACCTATTATATATGATTTTTTTCTGTACAAAATATTAAATATGTTTTCTTTTTTTATTTGTATTGATTTGTTATTTGAAATGCTATTTATATAATATATAATGGCTAATGTTCATAATAATTTAATTTATATTGTTCAAAAATAATCAAATAATCAATATCATGAAAAGTTATCCACATTATTGCCAAATATTTGCAATATAAATGAATTATATTATACACAGTAAAACTAGTAATGTTAATATGTAAAAATGACTTATTACCTCATTTAACCATAGTTCAGTGTTGTGCAAAATTCTAATTATTTTAATATAATTTTCAGTAATGCATGCAAACATGGGTGCTAAATAAGGTTCTCCAGCAAAAAGTTCATTGTTTTTATTTCTCTCAGCTCTATAATCACTTATTTTAATCTATAATATTTAAGAAAATATATTAAAACATAATATTTGGATAAATTAAAGGAAAATTATATGTTTACTTTTTGACCAGCAGCTGTACTATAACAAAGCACACAAGGATAAAGTTTTGTTTTAGTATCTATATTTTGAAATGCAACAATAGGATAGTCATTATTTTTAGAAAAACTAAGTGTTCTTGATTCAGTATCAAATATTGCAGTAATAAAATCGCCTTGAGTAAATGTTTTAAGTACAAGAGGTTTCTGACCGCCATTATACAAAATACCACTAAGAAAAGAGAATAAATAATTATCTAGTAAACACTGTATAAGTATAATGATTTTTTGTTGTAAAAACTAAAATTAGATAAATAGTTAGGTACATGAATAAAACTTATGTACATACTTATAGGCTCTGTATAGCCACATATCAGCAGTTGTCCTATAATTTAAGTCTTTAATAGGGTATTTCGATATACCAATACATGAGCCTTCATTGCCTTTATGTTCTTTTAAAATTAAAAATTTCCATTGATATACACCTAAAACAATATTTTAATAATTCCAAGATACTTTAATTTTCTAAGAAACCCATAATTCAAATAAAGATAAAGACAGTTTTGTAAGTTTTCATTTATTAGGCTGGTAAAATATTTAAAGTATAACTAGAATTAAAAATACCCCCCAAGGAAAACTAATTTAAATAAGAACTACATCCAACATAACAATTGATATGGTATACATTACATAAATAATTTTTATAGTAGAATCATAAATGTTGTTTATATACAACTTATTATAAACAAAATGAATTATTTATTAATATAATCAATTTTAATAACTCTATAACTTAGTATTATAAAACTCTAAGTAAGAAATATATATTTGTTTTTTAATTTACCACTTTCAAAGGGAGTACATCCAAGAGCATACGCTCTACCACCATGAGCATGAATAACTGTATGCCCATTTTCAATGATACAATTAAAACTTTTATCTTCATTGAATGAAAATGGTAATTCACCAATATCAATATTGTTACTAATATTATCATTAGAATCTAAAAAACAAATATATAATAAGTTGTACAACAATTTAGTAACCTGAAATCCAAAAAATATGTAATATTCGCTTACCATTTAAGTATACTTTATCCATTTGTTTGTCTAAATCTTCTTGTTTTAAGTATGCAGTTATATTTTCAGTTTGTTGAGGAATTAACCACATATTATCAGCCAACTGTTCCAATAGAGTCTTCAAAATCTAATAAATTACATTCATAAAATCAGTTTATATAGAATTAAACAGATATTTAAAATTGTAGATAAATTATAATTAACAATACAGAAAAATATCTCATAATATGAAAAATATTAAACTGAATATAATAAGAAAAATAAAATAAAGATAATAGAGCGTACAAAGTAAAGAGGTAAGAAACATTATAAATAGTTCATTAAGAAAATAGCTAGAGAATACAGGATATAATGGTATAGAATTTATAGTATTGAGGCAATTTATATCAGGGGAATCAATATCACCTAGTATTAATTTATGAAGGAATATAGTTAATAAAAATAAACTGTGGTCTTTTAATAATGAAAGATTATGTAAATATAAAACATTATTATAAGAACCATGTGGTGGTCTATAGATATTCAATTGAAGAGAAATGAATCATAAAAAATTATTTTGAATTGATTATAACAAATTAGTTTGTTCCATTGTTTGCCCAGTTGGGATGGTAATATTCTAAATTAAAATGGATAGTGGAGCAATAAAGGATTTTTAAAGGGTTAGGGTCAATAAAAGATCTACAAGTACTTTTAATAAATTCTAGATTACACATAACTTTATTTTTATTAATTTTTGTCTGTAAAGAAAAATTTAGTTATGAATCTAAAACTGTATATAAATCTCCAAAATGAAAGATAAATTTAATTTTAGTATCAAAAATAGTGTAAATTAATTGGAATTTTTAATAGATAAAATGCATAATTTGTCAATTTTTAAATTTAGGTCAGATAATAGATTAACTGTGTCTTATTTAGTTTTTATAATCTTTATTAATTTAAAATTATCCGCAAAGTGAAGAATATTAGTGAATGATAACATTGGGTAGGTTATAAATAAATATATTAAAAAGGACAGTTGACAAATCTTGGTACTTTGAGGACTACCTGAAGATACCTGATGATTTTTTTTCTGTTAACAAAGATTTTAGCAATATTGAGAACCAAATAGGAAAAGAGTTATTCTATATTTGTATTGTTGAGACAAAAAGATTGATAGCATTGTATAATATTGTATAAAATTGATTTACTGGGTCATTAAAATTAGGAGTGCTAAAATCAAGGTAAATGGAGACACCAATGTATTTTATAATCACAATTTTTAAAATCATTGCTATTTCAAGAATGATTAGTAAAGTACTATAATGATCATAAATAAATGAAAAATGTAGTGCTATATGGTGTTTATCAGTAAATAATAATGAATCTAGATCATTAGTATAGAAAATGTGGACAATTTATAAAATTAGATCAAGAATAACATTATTGTAATTGCATATAAAGTTAAATTTATTTAGATTATAGTATGTTAACACACTAATAATATAAAATTATAATTGTAATTCACAATTATATGGTAGAGAGTAAAAAGTCCAATTTAATGAAACTAAAAGTTTAAGTTAAAATTATAAAAAAAAATCATTTTTACTTTGGAGTTTGACATACTTCATTCGTAGCTAAAAAATTTATTCGTAGGTTGAGATAAGTGAACCGAAAGGGATATAATTATATTTATATTTATGATTTATTAATGTAACCTAAGTTAGTTGATTAGATTGAAGTTTTAAAAAGAAAATGAAGATTACTGGTAATGAATATATTAAATTAAAATTAATATTTTAATGATTTTAATAATAGAGTAATAAAATACTTAGAGCACATTAGGTACTTACTTTTTTGCGGCTGCTACTAGATGATTTTAAATGAGGCAGTATTTGATGTAATAGCCTTAAAATTAATAGTTTGCAACGGAAATGTTCAGCTAAGATCATAATTTCGGGGCACTGAATTAAGTGTAAAAGAGTTTCAGTCCATTGGATAGAACTAATACATAAAGGGGAAAATGATGTACATTGCAGTACAAAAGATAATAAATCACAAATATAACTCTGTACTGGATATGAATCTGGGGAATTTACCCTAAAAGTAATAAAATTAAAAAATAATATTTAATTAATATAGATTAAGAAATATGTTTTCAAAAAATATTGTTTTAACTTTACCCTTCAGGTAAAATATCATTTGAAGTTTCAGAAAAAGTTTGTTCCATTATGGAACATTGTATTGAATTCATTAATACATCTAAAAGATTGTGTATGTTCATAAAAATTGCTCTGATGCTTTCCAAACTAGAGGATGTATTACTATGATATGAAAAAATAAAATTATAATTATAGATATTATAAACAAACTAAAAACATTTTATATAACATACCACCCAGAGACTCCTAGAATGTATAGAATATTACTAGTCATTTTTACTATGACCAATGAATATCGATCAGTAGACATAAATGGAACATGAAGTTTACATGTGTTAACTAACATTTCAGGTAGATTATTTGATAGTAAATACTCAAAATCAGATGAAGTAAAATGCATGTTGAGTAATGAAAGTATAGATATTTGAATAGAAAATAATTCTGATGTTGCAATATTTATTCTTAAATATATTTCAAAATGCTTGTATATGTTAAGAATAGCACTTTGAATTTGCCTTTTAATTGATTTTGGAACTGTATTAATAGCTGAATAGTAGTGATCAAAAGTATGATGTCCAATAATTTGTGATTGATATAATCCCAAAAGGCCACAGATAAACGCTTCAAATACCTATAATAAATAAATACATAAAAAAAAAATATAAATATTAAATATTAAATAATACAATTCGACCATTGTTTATATATTTACCTTACACATATGGTTTAATGAAATATGATTAGATGAATCTTGAACAAAATCAATGATTTTCAACATTTTTGTAATGCGATTAAAAGCTGCTAAACGATCCTATGGATGATTATAACATACAACAAATATTAAAAATAATAAAGTTAGAAATAATTTTACAAACAGTAAATTCAAAATTATTTAGATTAAAAGTGAATTTTAAGAGAAAAAAATGCATTATTACAAATTTAAAATAATTAGGGCTTAAGGATACATTTATTAAATAGACAGCTTTATAACTAGATGATGTATAAATAATATATAAACATAAAGAATTAACTAATTGTACATACATGTGCTCTAATTTCTTCAACTTCTGATGCTTGTATTAATGCATAAGGATTGGTAGCCCGTTTAGAATCTAATACAAACTCTAAAACTGATTCTAATACTGATTTATTAGTTGGAGTTAAGTCACTAAAGAAAAAGAAAATATTATCAACATTTTAAAAATATATAATATAATTTATAAAAAATATTTAACTTTACATATAAGTGATTTAGATCAAATGGTTAAAGATATTTATAACCAAAATATAATATAATATATTCATAGTTTAACAGGAAAAAATTATGATTTATCATAAATATTAAAGATATTTATAATTTAATAAAAGAACTAATTCTATAAACCAGAAAAAAAAAATTGTCATCATTGGTTTAGTAAATTTTTAGGTTCTGAATGAAATGATTGATTAATAAGGTAATGTATCATAAAGTGAATGATAATGTGTATTTTTTTTTTCGTGTGTATCATCACATTTTGAAGCAGTAAAAATGATTCGATTTCCATTTATAGCAACTATTCTAAAAGGAAAGTGAATCTAGTTGATAATTTCAAGGTCAAAAATAAAAAAAATTCAATACTTTTCAAAATTCAAGAGAAAAACAAGAATTTTTATGCAAAACCATTTTTTGACAAAATAAATTATATTAATTATATAATATGAATTATTTTATTCTTACTCTTCTAAAAAATGTTTATTCGGTGATGAAGAATCACTATGCATGCCACGAACTGCATATAATAAAAAACAGCATTTACTGGAAATGTTTAAGCATTGGTGCTCATCCAGGGCAGAATTTTGAAAATCTTTAAAAAATAATAATCAATAAAAATATTGAAAATAAAGACATTATACTCAGTTGTTACTTGTAAATACTTACTATTTATAAAAAATGTCACTGATTTTTCTATTTTATTGACAAGAGAAAAAAACATTTTCATACACATATCATTAATGAAAGATACGAGGTTTTTGTTAAGTATAAAGCTGTTAACATATTTAAAATTTAGAAAAAATTTCATAATATACACTTAATTAAGTATGTTATACTAACTCTTTAAGAGATCTTCCATCAATTTTTATTAATGTAACATAAAATAATGGCAGTGTCAAACGTGTTATCATGTCATATTTATTATCTTTTAAAAAACTTTCATATTTATCCTTAAAATTTTTGCAAATAGTTGATACAGCATTATCTTCATTTTGTTCATAATCACATAATATATATTTTAATAGATTTAAATATGGTAAAGGAATAAAATTCAATTCGTGTTCTAATACAATGAATCCAGTGTTGGAAATTTTCTTTAACCGTTCTTCTACATCATCTAAGATAAAACAATTTAACTATACATGACATATACTAGAAATAATGATTAAAATAATAACATAATAATTATTCCATTAAAATGTATTTATTTATAATAAATTATTATTCAGTTTTTTTCAATTTGTCTCTATATGTTTATTTCATTTTTTGTCCAAATTCTTCATTTTTTAATGCATATTTTTCAAATTTTTCATGCATATTTAGCTGTTATATAGTGTATAAATATTCTAACCCTAATAATAATTATAACAGAGTTTACCTTATACATCACTTAATGTAGTTAAATTTTATTAATATATTACATTTACTAACATGTAGCAAAAATCATCTAATGAATACATTTAATCACGTATAATTAAATTAGGTAAGGTGCTTGGTTCATTTTACACTCCATGTCTTTATATCAGATTTATTAACGCCTCTCAACCCGCCCTTGCAAAATTCCAGAGTATGCCACTGCTTCCAAATAAATTCTAAATGAGAAGGGTTAATAACAATGATGTTCCCTTAAATTTTGTCGACCATACTATACGACAACAAGTATCTAAATATTGCAATTTTTATGATTAATACGGTGATGGTAGAGGGTGGATATATAGACATGTAAATAGATGGGGGTAAATATTAACAAAAAAATTTAAACAGTAATGAGCTAATCGTTTGATAAAAACAATTAATACCCATTACAAAATGTACTTAAACATAACTTATTATTACATTAAATTGTTATACTAAATTTTATATTTCTTCACAAACTGCTTGAAAATATACAGTATACCCGTGAATTTTCAAAATAAGATTAAGAGCATACAGCATATATGTAGTATACTCTATGGGAACACCACTGGTTAATAATATCAATCATGTAGCTATGCCATTGTTAACCATTCTCACAAATAAAGACAGAAACTGTATTTGTACAATTACATTTTATACTGTAAATAAAATAGAAACATGTAGAAATATATTTTTGGTCTCATATCATTCTAAGGAGTTTACTGATAGCATATTAAACATAAATATAGTAAATATATTTACTTAGTATGTTTAAAATTCAAAAATGACACCTGTCAAAATGGAAAACAACAAGTGTTGCACCCACCCATTGTACAGAATATTTGTCAGATCTATTTTAACTCTATCAATATCATCTAAAATTAATCTTATTTTATTAATTAGTTGTTATAAATGTATAGATTGATCTCAATTTTTTTATACAAAAATTAATTAAGTACAACTAGTAATTATTAAATTAGGTAGCCAAATAAAAATTAATTTTTTGATATGAGTCAAAGAATGCGGATAATATAAATACTATCCAGCTATTTCTAACTTTATGCAAATATTAATATTACTTATAAAGTTTTAATTTTACATAAATAACTTATTTTAAAATTAAGTTTTGTTTTCTTACCAAATATACTTTTATCTTCTAACTTTTCAATGCCCGAAGAAAATAATTTGCTTTTCAACCACCGCTCATTACACATTTCAGATGGGCATAATGGTGAACTTATTATTCCATAGCTTATTAAACGGCCAATCAATAAACAAAATGCTGATTCCAATTCAATAAACCAAATAGATTCATTCATTTTATCAGGATCTAAATAATAATGTTAATTAATCATTTAAACAACATACAGTTAAAATAGTTTATAGTAAAACTCTAGATGCCAATGAAAATATTGAACAATTATTCAATATTTCAATTGTATGAACAAAAAAAAAAAAAAAGAAGAAGAAACTTTTAATAGGCTAGAAAATTTAGACCAGTGCAGTAGTGCACTCAATGTGTCATTTGAATAAAATTGTTTTGATTGTATAAAAATAAACATACCATTTGAACACATTTTTTGGTTTAATGTATGAAGGGATTGAACTGTATTTATTAAAGATGTTATGACAGATTGAATGTGTTCACTTTGTAAAAATGTTAATGAATTTAGTGTATTAATCATTAGGTCTCCAACTATTGATGATGATAAAACAGCTGAAAAAATTTATATTTAATAGATATACACTTTTAAATAAATAAATAATTGTAATAAAAATTGAATACCATTATAAAAAATATAGTGTTCTTCATTAAATGAAGCGACAGCTGTTGTGAATATTGTATTAGCAAATACTAAATATGTTTCTAAATGGTTAACAAAAAGATGGTTCATACTAAGGCAAAACTAAAAAGTAACAAAAAAATTGTATAGTATTAATATTTATACTTAATTGATAATATATATACTTAAATATAAGACTACTATAATATATAATTTGACACTAAATTACTGGTTCTCAATTCATGTTTCATGGCATAATACTGTGCCATGAATTTGCTTTAGGTAACCCGCATCTGTGGTAACCGTAGTACACATATTATACAGTATTATGATTAAATATATAAATTTTCTCAAATTAATTTTCATTACCAGTATACAAAATGGTATCATTCATACATAATAAAATATATAATTTTTCATTAAAATATATTTTGTAATAATGTAAGAAAGATAGAGGAAATAAGATTGGACACATTTGAAAGAAAAGTTCTAAGACAAATCTATGGACTGTCTCGACTCAAGAACCAGAGAATGGAGAATTCGAACCAATGAGGAACTTATAAACATGCTCCAAAGACCGTGCATTTCAAGGGAAGTTCCAAAAAGAAGATTGATGTGGGCCAGACATGCCTCGAGGACAAAATACGCAATGGTAAATGCAGTAATAATCGAGGAACCGAAAGGAAAAAGACCACGCCTCAGATGGGAAGACTGTGTGAAGAGAAAAGTTAAAGCAATAGACCCAAGAGCAAACTGGAAAGAAGTAGCTGAAGACAGAATAAGATGGAGAAAAATTTGTTAAACAGGATGATCCTTAAGGCTGGAAAAACTAAAAAAAAAAATAAATATTTTGTAATAGAGTGCAGGAGAAAATAAAAAGTTTGAGAACCACTACACTAAATTCATAAGTATAATTACATATTTTGCTACTTATAAACAAAGCAACTTCTTTTTATTGCTGTAAGAAATTATTGAACTTTTTTTCAGTATAAAAGAATAATTACAATCTATAAAGCAGTAATTATGTATTGAATAAGCATAGTTCAATAAATTTGAAAAATGTTGGAAATGATGGAAAACATTTTTTTAAAGAAACCAAACTATATTATTTTCAGTAGCCCATGACAAGTATTAAAACAGTTTTTAATATTCATAATATTTTAAGAGAAATTTTCTTTATTTTTTTAATTATAAAAATATATAGAAAAGTGGTAACTTGCAAATATATATATAATGGTATAGTAGGTATATTAATACCAAACTTAGGGTAGTAATTCAGCAACCAAATTATTGAAATATTATATAAATAAATATAATATAATCTTGTTTATGTGACTACTAAGACTACTAATATTCATGAAAGAATAAATACTGAATATAAAAATTATTGATATTGATAGTATAACATATATATTATTTATATCATTAATAGAGAATGAATAGGGGTGCTCGAATTAAGAAATTAGAAAAAGTATAGAATCTTAAATTAAAAATAAAAATAATAAATTACATTAAGGCATCAAAATTTTATTACATAATGATTAAACATTTATATAAGAAAAAATCAAAATATTTGTTTTTTGAGTTGAATATAGGAGTATAGGAGTATTTAATTTGTGAGTAAGATTCCAAATACTGAGTATAAATATAATTAAGAAAAATAATTAAAATACTTACATTACTATAATGATGAGACTTAATGTTATATGCCAATAAATGAGATAATAACAATTTATGAAGGGAAGTAAGTGTCTCATCTAATTTATTTCCTGTTTTAAATGCAGAGTAATTTTTTGACTCCAATAAAATTATCTGAAAATAAGAACAATAAAACATAATATTTACTTAACTAAACATGTGTATTAATTATAATAATCAGAGTAAGAACTTCAATACTATGCCAGGAACACCTTGAGCACAACGGACCACATGAAAATAAAACTAGTGTTATGTGAACTAGTTTTCATTTATTATGCATATGGCAAGCTTAAAAACCCTTAAATTTAAAAAAAAAAAAAAAAAAAAAATAGCGTAATTTGTCAGAATATTTTATTTTTTATAATTCTAATAAATAAGACTATAAGTAATATAGTTACATCTAATAAGTGATTTTGACTAATGACTACTTCAGATTTTGAAAGAAGTAAGAAAAGTATTGATGTTACAATCATTCTTTCACTGAGATTCTACGTATGAGTAGTATTTGTATACTAGGGATTCTTGTGTTGATAGAAATAACTAAGATTATCAGAACTCTTTAGAGAAATAATCTTTAAAATTTAATATTATTATTTTCTCAGTTTCCCAGCTCTTTATCCGATGCTAAAGAATACTATAATGGTTATATTTATTTTGATTACTTTCAGACTAGTTTCATATTAATCACTAATGGAACCAACTTTAATTAGTTTATACATAAAAATACTATTATACCATTATAAAATAATCATTAATTACTTACAGTACTATTTGTTAAATGTTTTAGCAGCAGCTTCATAACTTCTTCAATAGATGAATACCTATTTTCATAAAGGTCCATTGAGTTGACTCGAAATAATGAACTGATATGACTGTTATCATTTAAACTAGACACTGTAATATCTAAAAGCAGTTTCTAATACAAAAAAAAAAAAAAAAACATAAATACTAAATATATTTAAATATCTAATTATTAATTAAGTTAATTTATTATATATAATATTACTTGTCCTGTAGTTAAATTTGTTTCTTGGGCAAGAAGAGATTTAAGAATATTGAGACGACCCGATAATGGAGGTAATAGAAGAGATGCCCCAGTAGATAGACAATCCATTAAACTTCTCTCCACAACTTCTTTTACTTGCAAATCAACAAGTCTACAATAACATTAATTAAATTTTGCTAATACATAGTATTTAAATGAATATTAATAATTACTTCAAAAGGAGTGTTCGAAGTTGACTAGTTTCATTACCAAGTAATTTAGAAAAACCATGACCAGATACACGGGCAAAAAATAAATGATTGTTAAGCATATTTAGGCTCAAGATTAACATTTCCTCATTTAAACTATAGAAAAAATATTTTTTCATTAACATAATTCATAAGAAATAAAGCATTATTTAGAAAAAAATTATACTCATTTGGTGTAGATTGATGAGATTCAATTTGTTCACAATATTTTTCAATGAACTGCCTTAACCATTTAAATGTACTTTCATGTAAGTCGATACAAAATGGACTATGCCAAACATTAGTTTGTCTAATTAGGAAAACACAAAATCCAAAATATTAAATAATTAATACAGGTAAAATATAATATAGTCTGATTTTTAAACACAAATTTTCTTTAGATTAAATATTAAAATTGTTTACATCATAAGACACTAAATTATAATTTCAAATAATTTTTTTTAATTTAACATAACTTTTATATCTATAATAAAACATTGCCTTGAGATAAGGTAAGGGAAACATAAGTAGTTTTAAACAAATTTCTATATTTTATAATATGTAATTATCTTACCTATCTGGTGGTAATGTTGTCCAAGCAACACTATGTGAAGTACCAGCAGATATTTGATTAATTTGTTTACCCTCCAAGTTAATTACTTTACTAGGACGACTAACAGGACTTGTTGAATGACCTTGTCCACATTGGCCTTTTCCATTGGAACCCCATGCATAAACCTAATAAAAAACCAAAATATCAATTATTAGACAAACAATATTATTACTACCTTTATAACAAGTACATATTTTTTTTCATACAAATAGTTGTTTAATTTTATACACAATTGTATTAATTAACTACTGTTTTAAATTTAAATATACCAATATTTTAATTTTTCTAAATAGTTTTAAATAATTATTATTACAGCCATAAACAACTATAAGCTAAGGTATTTTCAATTATTATGGTTATGTTAATTAAAGATAAATCAATAAAAATATAGAAATGTCAAAATAGCTATTCTTTAAGTCTTTTTTTCAGAAATTCTTGATGATTAGATTTTTATTTCATAACTTTATGATTTTTATGTTTTTGAATTTATAGGAAACATTTGAGTAAACAAGAATTAATGCAGAAATAAAATTACATGATAAGCACTTGTCTGATATCAAAATCAAAGTATAGTAAATAATATGTAAGTACTTTTCTCAAGTTAAAAAGATGTATTAAAAATCATAAAATTTGTGAAACAAAGTTAAATAGTTGATAATTTTATAAAAATTATCCAATAAATAGAAATGTGTTATAAGTTTTCAAATACATTTCAATTTTGTAAAAAAATTTAATAAATGTAGCCTAAAACCTTGGAAGTTAATAAAAAAAAGAATATATAATTTGATAATCATTTATAAAAACATTAAAAATTAATATGATCAATGCAATAACCAGGTATATTCACTTTTATTTCAAAAATAGTTTTTTATAATCCTTGATAAAGAAAAATGCTGTCTACATTTATAATTTAGATATAATAACAATATAAATCCATGCCATTATACAGCCTAATATTGTATAAATAAAAATGTTAAGTATACAAAAATCAGTGCAATAAATAGTCATATACACATTTTAGATTAAAATTAAAACGTTGAATGTATAAGTTTTATCATGTGTCTTTTTTTTTTTTTTTGTATGTGTACACACTTATTATTTGTGATTTTGACTAGAATGAGTGCTATGATATAAACAAACTTATAACATTTCTAATAGGGAATTTCGTCTAGTTGTTGTTTTCGGAAGGATATTTTTTGAATTTCTCATTAGTTTTCGGAATATAGTAAAAAAACAGGGTAAACAAGTATATAAAACTTTAACCCGTATACAGAATTTAAACTCTGTATTTATTTTTTTAGTTATAATAGCAACATAACAAAAAGTACTTATATTATATATTATTTTACATATATTATAAGTATTTTATAGACATTTAATAATATATGAAATATTTAAATGAAATGTTTTCGCACATAGGCACTTGAAATTTCCAATTAAATGCTTATCGTAACAATTGGTTCTACTACTATCATTCATTTTTATGAATATAAACTGATACACCTAACTTCTTTCAATCGGATTCGTGTTTTCCAAAACAATGGTATATTGTATCCTGTTTAAATAAAGTACATTTTTTTCTGGTCAAGTATAACTAATTTGAAATAATTTTAGTTGAATAATTTATAAAATAAATATAAATAAGAAATGATTAATTTATATTAAATTTGGATTATTCACTATAGCATAAATATTATACAATATATCTTATATATACTTAGATCCTACCTTTATTACTTACATTTTAAAACAGTTATTTTTAAGATTTTCTTCACTTAGCGATTTTTTACTCATAGTTAATGTAGTGTTTTTATTGGGATGTCATTAGTTTTTATAAACTATATTTAGTTACGTAAATATCAGGATTTCTCATTTTATATATTTTTTTCATTTTTTTCCATATTACCTATAATATGAATAACTCGAGAATCATAAGGCCAACATTCAAAATGTATTGCTACATTACATCTTATACATTTATTTTGATGTTTATTAAACATGAATAATATAACAAAATATGGTAGTAATAAAGTATTGATACAGATGATATGTCAAACACATTACACAACAACCAATTTTTTTTTTAATATATTTTTAATGAATTTTTGCTATTTCTACCACTAGTAAAATGTTGCCATTGCTGTGGGTAAAACAATAAAAATTTTCACAATGTCGCCATTGTTTTGCATATTACTGAAATATGTTTCAACTAATTATTTAATAATTACCAAAACACATAGTCTATGATTTTATTAACCAATTGATACCTCATTCGAAAAATTTAGTTTAATCATTGACGCGGTGAGTATCTCTCCTCAGCCATACAACCGGATTGTTCACCTACATAGGTGTAAAATTGCGAGTGAAAGATAACCTGCGGTGGCCCATTGGTCACATGTCGACTTTCGACACGTGTGGACACGGGTTCAAACCCGTACCATCACTTAATTTTTAACTCGCAATTTTATGTCAATGATACCCCCCACATCCACCACATAGTGTCATTATTAAGCCTGTAAGCTTTACGAAAAAAAACTAATATATATATACATGTTTTGAATGAAAATGTTCTGGTTTCAATTAATATACATGGCTACCATTTTTACTTTTTTAGCTGAACAGGTACTTAAAATAAGTTAAAACAGAAATATGAGTAAGAATATATTTTTAAAAAATTTTTATCTCCAATGGAAATTTAATTATTCAATTTTTAAAGCCTCCTTAAAATATGAGAAAACTTGTTGCGCCCAATTATTTAATAAGTGATTCTCCGCAAAACACCTTTTTATAAGATTGTATTTTTATTGATACTTTTTTTATTTTGCTTTTTAAGTCGATGAAAACCCCGGAACTGTTCTGCATATTTCTTTGAGGCTATTGCCCATTTTATTATGATACTAATGATATAAATACTAAATAATATTTAAAAGTATGTTTCACTTACAGCACAGTTCCTTGTTAAAGCCAAACAATGAGAGTCTCCTACAGATATATCAATAGTCATTTGTTGCATTAGATCTTCAACAACTGCTGGTGAGAATAAAGTTATTTCCGATGAGCCACACCCAAGATTTGATCCTTGACCCCATGTGAAAACCTAAATAAAAGTCAAAAATTGTTTTAGTAACAAACATATAAATAAAATGGGAAATTTCATAGTTAGATGAAATACAGGGAGGAATAAATTATATTACTGTATCAGTCTTTTAAGCTTGAAACCAATATACCATAGCTTTTGAAAAAACAATTCTGAGTGAAAAAGGTTGGGTGGATCAGTTTGTATATTTATAAAGAATCTCTATTAAAGGAGGCTGATAAAGTAGTAGAACCAAATTTCTTAATAAGGTAGATAGAAGTTTAAATCAGCGTTTCCCAAAGTGTGTTTAGCGGAACCTTAGGGTTCCGTCGGACAAAGTCAAGGGTTCCATCAGATGTATGTGATTATTGAGAAAATTATTTTATATTATATTTGGAAAATATATTATTACAAAAAATTGAAGTTAAGTTGGACTTGAATACATTGGGGTTACATGAAACATAAACTATTTTTTAAAGGTGCCTTTGTCATTATGTTTGGGAACCGCTGGTTTAGAATATTTAGTTCTAAATTTTGCAAAAAAACCGAAAATTTTGAAAATAATGAAATGTCTTTTCGAGTTGGTAGAACAACCAAATAAATTTTAGTTTTTGATTTATTGAAAAATGTTAATAGATTCAAAAAATGACCCCATCTACTAACTAGACAATATTTCATAAAAGAAAAAAAAATACCATGTTTGTATACTTCAAAGAAAAGTCGTGTACACACACAAAAAATAAAAATAAAATTATATATAGAACATACATATTCACAGCAAACATCATGGTTAGGTTCAAACTTAATTGTTGTTTTTATTTGTATTGTCAATTACAGAACTTTTATCATCATATTTTAAATAATAAAAATAAAATTAATGATTTTTCAACATTAATAATATAATACATACTTCACCAGTACAAGCTAATGCAACAGAGAAATGTATTCCAGCAGCAACTTTTTTTATTTTATAATGGCGCAACCCATCAATTTTTTGAGGCTTATACAATCTTAGTGTATTACCATGACCAAGTTTTCCGTTATCTCCAGAACCAAATGACCAAACAGTATTCCCGTCGCGTGAACAAGCTAATGTATGAGTTGATCCACAAGCAACATAACCAACTGGCATATCACTTAAGCTTTTTACTAATGTAGGTATAAGTCTAGGATTACAATCACCATGGCCTAAAAATATGAAAATTATTTAGAAATACAGACCCTTTGCTACAAAACTTAAAATGATATAATGCATTTCTATAATCTATACATTACCTAATCGACCATGGTCTCCTTCACCCCAAGTATATAATTGTCCATCACTAGTAACTGCAGCACTATGTCTATAACCAGCACTTACTAGTTCAATTATTTTTCCAATAAATGGCCCTTGAATTAGTTTTGGCTCTTTGTGTGTTGCTACATCTCCATGTCCTAATTTTCCATAATCACCTACATAACATTTATTTTTGAATAATATCTTTTAAGTGTAACAATTGTATCAAACCTACCATCTCCCCAGCTATAAACATGTCCTGTATCACTTAAAGCTAATGAATGACCATCACAGCCTTTTGATGACGATACTTGTTTGATTTTGCAATTAATGTTAATGCGTTTAGGAACTGGTTGATTAGATGAATTTCCCAAACCCAGGCGACCATAACTATTTTTTCCACAAGCACTTACACAACCTTTAGTATCTATAATAAATGTACAATATTGTCCTGCCTCTACTTGCTGTACATCCGATAAAGATCTAACAAGTCGTGGTACATCTGTAACTTCTGTTGCACCTTCTGCATGTTGATTTGAGGAATTACTTCCCCACATAAATACTTCACTTAAAGGTTGTGGTAGTTCAGCAGAGTTTTGGTTCAAAGGAGTACGGACAACTGAAGTTTCACCAAAACTAACAAGCTAAAATTATTTTAAATAACATGAAATAAACAAAACAATATTAAAATATATATTATTATTACCTTTTTCATTAATAGTAAAGCAATATCTTGTAATGGTATAGAATTTCTAGACTTATAATCTTCAAATTCTTCTGATCCAAAAGCAAAGGTTAATATAGATGACATTTCCTCCAAAACTCGATAAAATTTTTCAAAAGGTAAAAAAACATCTTCAATATTTAAAGCCATATCAATCCATTCCAATAAATAAATAAGAGATTCTCGCTGATAAGCTAATAGTAATGATAATTCTGCAAGTTGTTCTTTAACTGCAAGTATTCAAAATTAGGTATCAAAAATGTAAAAATTATAAATAAAAATTAATAAAATAAAATTTTACCATGAATATTTTTTATAAAATCGGCATTTAAACATTCTTTTACAAAGTGCATTACATTGTCTAAACAGTCCAAACCAAGTTGAGGCAATTCAGCTTTACTACCAAAAGAAAGAGGATTTAACTCTCTCATCAAAGTTAATGCAGAACTAAGAACATCTAAACCCATGTTTATATCTATAAAAAAAACAATTAAATAAATTCTGTCAATAAATTATTAATAAATAAAAAACCAACAATCTTAAAATCGCTAAGATTTACCATTTGCATTTTTGTTCTCCCAGCTTTGTTTTAATAAATTGAAAAACATTGTTAGCCCTGTTTTTATGGTTAACTGTATAAGTACTTGCTGTCCAGTTAATTTAATAACAGGTTTTGTATTTTCTTCAATAGAATTTTGTGGGGGCATTAAAATTTGAACATTTTTATCATCCTATAGTAAAATGAAACTTTTTTATTATTTATTCAGGGCCATACATTTTTAAGTCTTGAATAATATTACCTTTGATGAATAATATTTAGTATGAAGTATATCATATAAATTATTTAATAATGCTAACTTTTTTTGCAACTTTTTCGAAAATGTCAGACTATCATAATATCTACGAGCAAGTTCATGATGACTAATAATAATCTTTTTTTTCCGTTCATTTAATTTATTCACAGACATACTCGGTAATGAGTATACATTTTCATCTATTTCATATCCAATTCCATTTATACTATGTAAAATGTCCATTATATTGTCATCTGAGTTATTAAATTCAAAGTTTGTTAGCTTTGAAGCAATTTCTGCATCTCCTTCCATATTGAATCCTGAAAGGATCTTTGAAACATTTACTTCAGTTTCTTCCATTATACACTAATTTTACCTGAAAAAGTTTAAATTTAAAATAAAATAAAACATGGAAGTCACATTCAAATGTACGAAATAGACATATAATTATCACATTTGAAATTAAGGATTGTTACTTTAATACATATTAGTTATAAGTACTTGTAAATAAATTAGCAGGTAAATAAAAGAGAACTTTTAATAATAATTACATGAAAGTTTAGTAATTTAAAGATATAATAAAAATTAAATAAAATAATATAAGAACTAAAACAAGACATATTAACTTTCATTGATAATTTATAAAAAATAGCAAATTAAAATCTATGAAAAATAGCAGATCCAGGAGACAAATAAAATACATACTTCTATGCAGATATAAGTAGTTTTAAATTTACCTTTACATTTGACACAATCAATTAATATCACATATCAACATATTCAAATCAAATCATCATATCTTACATATATTTTGTAATTAATCTGTAAAAAGTACATATTAAACAATTTTGAAATGTTTTCAAAAAAATTAATTTATACCTTTGAAGCTTTTATGTAACTTAACTAATCTCATAAATCTTTTCTATGGTTAATACCATGGACAAGATTATATATTATATCGAAGTCCGTGGTTAATAAAAAGTTCATTATCAAATTTGATTGTACAATAATTATCAGTAAATCAAATTTTTCGATAATAGCAGTTGGCAACACTTTATTGAAATCTTTAATAATCACTTATCAAAGTTGATGTTAATATCTTTGAGAATAATTTGTCCTATATTTATGGTTATGTTATTGTCTTTCTCCAAATTGAAATATCTCTATAAATTTAATTTTTTTTGTTATTAATTAACTTAATAATAACCTTTTTACAAATAATGGAAAAACTGATAAAATTAAAAACTCTCAACTGTCATATTACGTGTAAAATATGTCGAGGATATTTAGTGGATGCTACTACAGTAACAGAATGTTTACATACGTGTTAGTACCTACATTCAAATATAAATGTTTTTATTAATTATTACTTACTTTGATTTGATTTAGTTTGCAAAAGTTGCCTTGTAAAACATTTAGAAGAAAACAACAGTTGTCCTACTTGCCAAATTGTTATACATCAGTCACATCCATTGCAATACATAAGTTTTGATCGTACAATGCAAGACATAGTGTTTAAACTAGTACCTGGTCTTCAATTAGGTTTGAACAGTTATTAATTATTAAAACTGATACAAACAAATAATTAACAATTATTGTTTAGATGAAATTAAACGCGAGAGAGAATTTTATAGAATTCGAGGTCTACCATATCCCAAAGAAGTACCAGCCGGTACTGAAGTTGATGATGATAAGACAGCACAAGATCAAGCAGCAGCAGATTCTGATTATCATCGAACAGATGAACAGGTTTTATACATAAGTAACTTAATGTGAGTTATATTTGAATAATCATTTTTTCTTTTAGGTGAATATTGGATTGGAATGTGTTGCTTCACATTTAAAGTCATTAAAAAAAAAGTTCCTAAGAGTATCATCTCAAGCAACTATTACTCATTTAAAAAAGTTTATTGCAGTAAAAGTTTTAGATGGATCAGATAAATATAGAGACGTAAATAACAGTATACATTATTTTTAAAAACTAAATATTAACAATTAAAATTGATTTGGCTTTCAGATTGATATTTTATGTAATGATGAACTATTGGGTAAAGATCATACTTTGAAATTTGTTTATGTGACAAGATGGAGATTCAGAGAACCTCCTCTAAAACTTCAGTATCGACCTAAATTGGATTTATAACATTTTATTCGTTCAACATTTTATCTACCTATAAATTTAATAATTGTTAGGTTAAAACTAAAAATAGTATCAGTATATAAGTAAATATAAATATTAAACTATTAATTTTATATAAGATAATAATTTGAATATAAATTCAAGTTTTTACTTTTTAAAAAGTATAAACTTAGAAAACTATTACAATTTTAAAAAATAATTTATATCATTTTGTTTTCTTACAAACCTAAGTATATAAATACTAAAAATGTATATTTAGTCCAATCTTTAATATATCTTAATTTATTGTATGGGTTTTGTTTTTATAAAGAGTTTTGAGTTGAATGAAAAGTATTAATGAATTAAATATAAATATATTTATGTGTTTGTGTCATTAATATACCGAAACATTAATAATACAATTTATATTGAATATCATATCAATAATGTTAAATTAATTGTTATTTATGGTTAAAATAATTTTTTATGATTTAATTTTGTAATTGAATGTGTGATTGAAAATTTTAGTAAAAAATTTAAATAATTGACTAAATTGTATGTGTAACATTTTGACTTTTAAATAATAATATACCTTGTAGAAACTCTAAGGTAATCTGAATCAATAAATTCTCTAGAGTCTAGATTGTTCAAATTAAGCTAAGAAATCTCTGATATAAGCCATGGTACATATTGAAGCACTCGTTAAAAAAAAAAATCGTAATAGATCTAATAAATATAAATAAAGGTTATTTATTACACAAGAATTAAAAAATAAACAGAATGAGAACATAGTACATATTCATTGACCACACTTGACATGAAATGTTTTGCTAAATATGTACATCATAAAATGCCATGTGGAAATCAAATAGAAAATTAATGTCTATTGGTACATATTTAAAGAATGTGTCTATTAAACACCCTAGCTATCCTAGAACAAAAAATTATATCCTTCCTACTTCCTAACAACTGTTAAACAATTTGTGTAGTAAAAAATACATCTTAAGAATTTTGTCTTCAATGTTTTCACTTTTCTCTATGTGTTACTTATTGATTAGACCATAATATATTTACATTATTGATATTCAATCATTAATTTTTTATTTTGATTAATATTATATATTTTTGTTAGTATATGGTTACTTTTTAAAATTGGCACCAAGTACCCTTACTCATTGTTTAAATAACAATATCATTTTCATACTATAGATAATATTTAAATATTTGCGATGAAATTCAGGGAATGCATGCATATACAAATAGCATAGGATTGAGAAAATAAAAATCAAATTTTTTTATGAAAGACATGACACTATTTTTTATTTTTATTTTTGCATTTATGAAGACTGGAGTTCAGATTGAATGACCGTTCATATAACATATCGTAGTTGTACATAAGTACAGACATTCTCCAGTTTTTTATAATTACATGAGTAATATTGGACATATTCTAAAACCCATAAAATTAATTCATAGATATTACCATTGATTATGGAAAATATTCTATAATTAATATTACCTATGAAATACATTTTTGCAAAAATATAAAATCTTAAGATTGGGGCTAACAACAACAATCTCCAAATGTTATTTTTATAGTACTTTTAAATTAATATATATTATACAATAATACAATATACAGTGGTACCGAGTATTGTATACAGTAGAACTTCGATTAATCGTCACTGTCAGGACCGGGGCTATGACAGTTAATCGAATAGACCAGCGGTTCTTAACCTGTGGTCCGCGGCAGTCTTAAAGCTTTTCAGTATTTAGTCCGATGTTCAAAAACTTGTGTCTCGAATGCAACACCAACCATCACATTAACCATGTAAAAACTTTATTTTATG